>JAXIVD010001833.1:0-35000 GCA_036785275.1 Cancer borealis
ATTACCATCATTATTTTCCCCAATTTAAGTATCATTACCATCATTATTCTCCCCAATTTAAGTATCATTACCATCATTATTTTCCCCAATTTAAGTATCATTACCATCATTATTTTCCCCAATTTAAGTATCATTACCATCATTATTTTCCCCAATTTAAGTATCATTACCATCATTATTTTCCCCAATTTAAGTATCATTACCATCATTATTTTCCCCAATTTAAGCATCATTACCATCATTATTTTCCCCAATTTAAGCATCATTACCATCATTATTTTCCCCAATTTAAGCTTCATTACCGTCATTATTTTCCCCAATTTAAGTATCATTACCGTCATTATTTTCCCCAATTTAAGTATCATTACCATCATTATTCTCCCCAATTTAAGCATCATTATCATCATTATTTTCCCCAATTTAAGCATCATTACCATCATTATTTTCCCCAATTTAAGCTTCATTACCATCATTATTTTCCTCAATTTAAGTATCATTACCATAATTATTTTACCCAATTTAAGTATCATTACCATCATTATTTTCCTCAATTTAAGCATCATTACCATAATTATTTTACCCAATTTAAGTATCATTACCATCATTATTTCCCCAATTTAAGCATCATTACCATCATTATTTTCCCCAATTTAAATATCATTACAATCATTATTTTCCCCAATTTAAGCATCATTACCATCATTATTTTCCCCAATTTAATATCATTACCATCATTATTTTCCCCAATTTAAGCATCATTACCATCATTATTTTCCCCAATTTAAGCATCATTACCATCATTATTTTCCCCAATTTAAGTATCATTACCATCATTATTTTCCCCAATTTAAGCATCATTACCATCATTATTTCCCCCAATTTAAGCATCATTACCATCATTATTTTCCTCAATTTAAGCATCATTACCATCATTATTTTCCCCAATTTAAGTATCATTACCATCATTATTTTCCCCAATTTAAATATCATTACAATCATTATTTTCCTCAATTTAAGCATCATTACCATCATTATTTTCCCCAATTTAAGTATCATTACCATCATTATTTTCCTCAATTTAAGTATCATTACCATCATTATTCTCTCCAATTTAAGTATCATTACTATCATTATTTTCCCCAATTTAAGTATCATTACCATCATTATTTTCCCCAATTTAAGCATCATTACCATCATTATTTATCTCAATTTAAGCATCATTACCATCATTATTTTCCCCAATTTAAGTATCATTACCATCATTATTTTCCCCAATTTAAGTATCATTACCATCATTATTTTCCCCAATTTAAGTATCATTACCATCATTATTTTCCCCAATTTAAGCATCATTACCATCATTATTTTTCCCAATTTAAGCATCATTACCATCATTATTTCCCCAATTTAAGCATCATTACCATCATTATTTCCCCAATTTAAGCATCATTACCATCATTATTTTCCCCAATTTAAGCATCATTACCATCATTATTTTCCCCAATTTAAGCATCATTACCATCATTATTTTTCCCAATTTAAGCATCATTACCATCATTATTTCCCCAATTTAAGCATCATTACCATCATTATTCTCCCCAATTTAAGCATCATTACCATCATTATTCTCCCCAATTTAAGCATCATTACCATCATTATTCTCCCCAATTTAAGCATCATTACCATCATTATTCTCCCCAATTTAAGCATCATTACCATCATTATTCTCCCCAATTTAAGCATCATTACCATCATTATTCTCCCCAATTTAAGCATCATTACCATCATTATTCTCCCCAATTTAAGCATCATTACCATCATTATTTTCCCCAATTTAAGCATCATTACCATCATTATTTTCCCCAATTTAAGTATCATTACCATCATTATTCTCCCCAATTTAAGCATCATTACCATCATTATTCTCCCCAATTTAAGCATCATTACCATCATTATTCTCCCCAATTTAAGCATCATTACCATCATTATTCTCCCCAATTTAAGCATCATTACCATCATTATTCTCCCCAATTTAAGCATCATTACCATCATTATTCTCCCCAATTTAAGCATCATTACCATCATTATTCTCCCCAATTTAAGCATCATTACCATCATTATTTTCCCCAATTTAAGCATCATTACCATCATTATTTTCCCCAATTTAAGTATCATTACCATCATTATTCTCCCCAATTTAAGCATCATTACCTTCATTATTTTCCCAAATTTAAGCATCATTACCATCATTATTTTCCCCAATTTAAGCATCATTACCATCATTATTTTCCCCAATTTAAGCATCATTACCATCATTATTTACCTCAATTTAAGCATCATTACCATCATTATTTACCTCAATTTAAGCATCATTACCATCATTATTTTCCCCAATTTAAGCATCATTACCATCATTATTTTCCCCAATTTAAGCATCATTACCATCATTATTCTCTCCAATTTAAGCATCATTACCATCATTATTTTCTCATACCATTACCAAACTACTAATGACTAATATTAATTAACCCTTTCACTCTAATTAGCAAATAATAGAAGATAATTATTACTGCACTTAACATTACCTTATACTTACCAAGGTGATTAGTATAGAGGTAAAAAGAAATGGTAGTGTTTATAGTGGTATAGTAACCTTTATATAATGTGGTTATAGTGGTACAATATATATATCTTTTTTTTTTTTTTGTGTGTGTGTGTGTGTGTGTGTGTTTGTGTGCGTGTGTGCGTGTGTGTGTGTGTGTGTGTGTGTGTGTGTGTGTGTGTGCGTGTGTGTGTGTGTGTGTGTGTGTGTGTGTGTGTGTTAGGAAAGTGTTGATTTTTTCGTTTTTATTTAGTGACATGCAACTGTGGTTATTATTATTATTATTATTATTATTATTATTGTGATTATTGTTGTTATTATTATTATTATTATTATTATTATTATTATTGTTTTATTTTATTCAAATTTTTTTTTATTCAATCTATATATGATATGAGATTGATTTTTCTTTATTTGAATATATTATTATTATTTTTTTATTATCATAATCAGTATTATTGTTATTATTATTGTTATTATTATTATTATAATCACGCTGAAGGTGTAACTAGATGGTATTTTGAACTCTATTCCATAGTTTGCTTCGTGGTTGTGGTGCAGACTCCCAAGAGAGATATTTTTGAAGCCATTATCATCTAGTTGGTAATTTTGATGACCTATTTGTAGTTTGGAGCTTCTTTCATAGTGATATTTTGACTCCAATTGAATCATTTTTATTAGTAGGAATCTAAAGGTGAAATTTGCTATGTGCATGGCCAAAACAGAGTTATATTGAAATAATTTGGGATCTATTATAGATCCCTAATTCTTAGAATCAATCTTACTTTTGGGGCAAAAAAATGTAGTGTACATGTTACACACTTACTAGACTTTACCTGCTAAAGCCAGAAATTCTTCAAATCTTTCAAAGTGTCGCTAAAAGTTTGTTTCTTAATGGATTGACCTGAATTTTAGATATGATGACAACTACCATATTTTATATAATTCCCTTCAATATTTTAAAGACATCTTATATAGTTCTTGAGATTTGTGGCGTTATTGTTGTAAATAGCTTCATAATTTTCATTTCTCACTGAAATACAGAAAGTATTCATCAGTTGCTGCATAGAATACTGCTGACTGCCTATCATTTGATTCATTTTCTTATTTTCTTTCAAATAAAATGAAAATAATTATTTCAATTCGAAATTCATGATTGAAATTCATTAAAACAAGAAGGACAACTAAATACACATAAGGACAACTAGTTACATCTTACAATATTTTTCGAATATTCTCTCTAGAAAATTTGTATTGTCCATTGGAAACGAAATTTTATAGAAAAGATAAGTGTTCCATGTTTTGTGGTGGTAGCTTCCATACGTTAAGCATCATTCACACAAACTTACTGAAACTTTGTGCTATTTTATTGCTAATTTTTGTTAATTTTATTAAAAATCTGTTCAAAAATCTGTTCAATGACAATGTTATTGACCATTTTAGAAAAATTCTGAATAATCCTTAAAGGCAGACAACATTGGACAGGTTTTTAAAGAAAGAATCCCAAGATTCTTCTTGTGCAAAGAGACAGAAAAAAGAAAGAACACCAGAATGAGAGGAAACACCAGAAGGCATGTAACCTGATGTTTTTATGGAAGGTGACTCCCCTTTTTAGCAGTAACATCAACATTCCTCCTCCTCCTTCACCTTCCACTTATGCCATCAGCTCACCTCAGTACAGGTTAAAAACAGTTACATTTTTATTTATTTAATTTTTATTTATTCATTTATTGATGGGTGACATGGGTAAATGAATGATATACGTAACTAGGTGACATGAGTGAACAGATAAATGGATGACAGAGGTAATGGGTGAATGAGTAATGCCACTGAATGAATGACATTGCTGAGACAATGACAATGGCTGAATGGATTATAATGTGTGAACAGATACTATGTGTGAATTGGTGCCACATGTGAATGGCTGATCGGAATGTGTCACACACGGCTCAAATGCACACCAATGTTCATCATGTCAAATATAGAATATTAGTGGAAAAAAAAAATTACTTTTTAATAAATGTTGACTAGTTTTCCTCTTTCTTAAAGTAAAATATATCAGAATAATTTTCTATGCTAAGTATAAATTGGTGTAACGTAAGTTTATTTTACAACCTTCCTTTTTCTGTTGTTAATTTATCTTTGCATATTGAGTTGTGATTAGTTTTCCTTTCTTAAACATCAAACATAGCATAAATTGTTTTACATATACATTTACAGGAGTGCTCATCTGATACATTCACAACATGTTACAAAAGAAATAGAGTAATATAAAGGAAAGTCACATTACAAAACAATGATAGATCCTTGACACATTTCATAGGGACACATTCTTCTTATTACATCTTCTGAGTTACTCTTTCTTCTTTTTCTAAGTTGATAGAGGATGCATCTTTCTTCTTCTTCTTCTCCAATATCATGAGATTTTATGTGTATCAAGTCTTGTGACTGAAGTCCTGCAGAGGGGCACCTCTTGGCTCCATTATCTGAAAATGATAAGTGTTTTGCTTCAATGATAGTCAACAGGAAATATTTGAGTGATAAAGTATGAAACCAAATGGTCATTTGCTTCCTGAGCATCAAAAAATAACAACAAATTAAGAAGTCAATGATTATATACGAGTATATATGAAATATATATCTTGACCTCTTCCCCATCTTTGATAGGTATAAATACTAAGGAGTGAGATGCAAAAACTATGTTGGGACTTTATCACCCGACAACATTTATATATTCATGCTCATTTGGGGAAGGAGTTAACTGATTTTAAGATCAAAATGCATTAATGATAATAACTTTTGTATTTACTTATCTCTTTCTGGAACGTTTTTGTCACTTGAAGTAGTGTCCAGTGTCAGTATTGACACTTATTCTAATCCTAGATTCACTCATCTGGCTCACTAACTGAAAGTATGTTAATACATTACTTTATGTTAATGGAAAAAAAAATCTGAATAGAAGCTTTAATATCTACTACTAAATTTAAAGGGTAATATATATATATATATATATATATATATATATATATATATATATATATATATATATATATATATATATATATATATATATCATTCATTCAACTTAACTACCAAATATATTACATCCACTCAGCCACACTACATTAGTACTTATGTATCTGGTTTTCACATTCAGGCACACCACAACACAAATACTTAAACATTTCACATTGATTCAGCCTAACAATAAAAAAATCTATTTAATTCAGCTTAACATAACTCATCAATTTAACCTAACATGAAAGAACATCACATCAGCCATAGAAATAAAGAACAAGCTGTAAGAGGGAAAACTTTCTTAATAAATACCCAAAGAAAAACAGCATTTAGCCTAACAACAAAAACATCACATTCTTTCAGCCTATCATTAAAACACATTAAGAACATTAAAACATTAAGAACAAAAGAAGCATCACATCCATTCAGCCTAACCTAATAACCCGCCACACCCAATCAGGTAAACCATAATACGTACACTTATACAGATGATGTACGTATCACAGCACAATCATTCACCCTTACAAATATATACCTCGTATCAATAATAATTCAGTCTAACAAAACAAATCACTTCAATCTATCCTAACCTCAAAATACACTTCAATTCGGGTTCCCGACAAAAGTTCGTATAGAAAAACTTGGTATGGCAATAATTCGTAGGATAAAATTTGTTTGCCTAAAGTACGTCAGGATAAAGTAGGTAGGGTATAAGGTTAGGTTAGGTTATCATGTCATCATGTCAAAAGTTAAAGGTTAAATGTTCATCGTGCGAATGTTCGTTAGAAATATGTTCGTACGCATTAGGTTAAGTTAGGTTAGGTCAGGTCGTTATGAATATTTTACATACATACATACATACCATAAGACCATCTGCATATAAACTTTAGCGTACAAATTTTTTCGTACGTACTTTTTACAAAGGAACTTTATCCCTTACGAACATTTGCTTATGAACAATTGAGTACGAACTATTTCCATACGTACTTAGGTCCTAGACTCCTTTAATTCAACCTACCAAAGAACATCACATTTTCAGCTAAAAATAAATCAAATTAAATAAATTAATAAAAACATAACATCATTCAGCCTAACAACAAAAATATCAGTAAAATTTTACATTTTCACCATAATGGTGTCTGTTTACGTCTGCGTCTTGCCTCTGCACCTCATCTAATTCCCTACTTTTGGTCATAGAGAACATTTGATAGCTTTTTAAATTAACCTAACTTAACCTAACCTAACCAAACCTAACCTTAACTTATATTGACAAATAACAGAACCTTGTTTTAACCAAACTAAAACTTATTTTTTGAAGAGGTCTCAATAAAAACATTGAATATCTCACTAACTAAGAATTTGCGACGGAAATGTAATTAAACACTAGATATATTTTCTTTACTGTCATCCCTCCATTACCCGCGAAAAACTGTTATGTTACCACTTTCAATATCCCATGTGTGAGTCACACCATTGCATTATTTCAAGATGAGTTGGTAGAGTTAAATTAGATGATAAGCTGAAATAGTTTGAGAACCACTGACTTAATCGCATCTAGAATAAACAGAAGAAAAGTGAAACGTCATAAGAATCACTCTGACTTCATATTCCCTTGAAACACGCATACAGATAGACAGACATACATATAGACAGATAGACATACAGATAAACACAGACATACAGAGAGACAGACAAGCATATAAACACACATATATATATATATATATATATATATATATATATATATATATATATATATATATATATATATATATATATATATATATATATATATATATAGGTAGACAAGGGAAATAGACAGACAGACAGACAGACACAGCCAAACAGACCGGCATATATATAGACAAGTAAACAAACTGGCATAAATACATATAACAGTAATAATCCTTCACCTCCCTATTCTCAGGTTAAAAAAATACATATTACCATTAAATAATATCAAACAATACAGTTTAATCGCAGTAAACCCCGTTGAAAAGAATCAAACAAGAAAGCCGAGCGACCACCAGCATGTGTATCGTGTAGGAGAGGAGAAAAAAGGCTGATGACCCCCACTGCCCTTGGTGCCTTACACAACCAGACACCCCAGAACACCTCCTACTTCACTGTCCTCGTCACCACTCCCACCGCATGGCACTCCTTCACTCACTGTCGTCTCTCCACATCCGCAGACCAACAATAACAGACATCTTAGGTGGCTCTCAAGACCCTGGCCTGGCCTTCAAAGTACTCAAACACACCAGGACCTTCCTCCAAAGGACAGGTCAACTCAACAGGATCTGATCCACTCATTCATCTGCAACCTGCACTTTTGGGGCACTAGAGGCTGTGGCACCACAGCCTTGTTCTTCTTGTTCTTGTTTAAGTTTAGGTGGTATTCACCACGGTCAATCTGGGGGTCCGCCGCTTCCACACTTCTTCATATACTGGTATTGGTCCAGTATGGAGTTTGACCCAGCCCCTCTGGTAGTTGGGCCGTGTGGTATATGAGGCTCATCTGGAATGTTTTCTAGGAATTTATCCAGCCTCCTCTTGAAAGCCTCTGTGCTGCATCCGGATAGATCTCTGATGGGGCCTGCACGGCCCCATCAAATTCCCAAGAAGAAGAAGAGAAAAAAGGCGCGTAATATTTCTCCCTCCTCCTGTACCTAATGTGTCAGTGTGTCAACGATAATGGCGACTTACCAAAGAGTATGTGCTTTACTAAGAGTACTACGACACTCTAGTATGCGGTGTAACTCCACATATAACACACTAGCAGCTAATGTGTTTGTACCCCATGTGTTGAAACCAGCGACCTTCTCAGCGCTTCGTAAGGCAGCATTAGCACCTCAGAGGCTCGGTGTGGGTGCGTGTGTGCCTGTGTGGTGTGTTCCTGAGATGGTGAGGCGTGTGTGTGTCACATTACAGCACACTAGGGCTATACACGCCTCTAGTGTGTTCAGACAGAAGGATGTGCCTGAGTATTTACGTGGAAGTATTAGTCGGGTAAGTACACACACACACACACACACACACACACACACACACACACATATTTACACACAATGAAATTCTTAAGGTAGAGGTATAGTAGAAATAATGGTACTATTACATCTTCACCTGAATTCCTTAGATAATTCAGGGTTATATTTTACGTTACCTGATGCATTCTGAGAAGGCAGAAAACTGTTCAAGATGTAAGATGTTTTTTAATTACATTTCCGTCGTAAATTTTTAATTTGCGAGATATTCAATGTTTTCTGTGAGACCTTCTCTTCGGGAATAGGGTAAAGTTTTATTTGGTTTGAACAAGGTTCAGTTATTTGTCAATATTGGTTAAGGTTTGGTTAATTTAGGTTTTGTTATGTTAATTTAGAAGATATCGAATGTTTTCTATGATAAAAAATCGAGGATTGGGCGAGATAGACGCCAATTTTTTCCTTCTTAACCACACGCCAGTGTTTGTGACAGTCAATAGGTCGTACTTAGGTAATGTTATTGATTCTGTCACCTTAGTTTTAGTGTAAATCACTGTATTTCGTCGTCTCCCTTCACCCAAGAACCCGACATTCCCACAGGTCCCCAGGCTTGTTGGGGTGACGAGGATATCTTATATATGCATTTGCGACGGAAATGAATGTCAAAATCATTCAAAATGGATCAAAATCTATACGAAAAGTGTGTTATTTATATCCAGGTGCATTCTGGTGAAGATGTAAAATTTTACTACTACTACTACTACTACTAACACATTCTTCCTCTCTTAGGTTACAGCAGAGAGTGACCTTCTAGGAGACGACTTAGGGGAAGAAGAGGAAGACAAAGATATGGAAGGCGATATCCTTGACTTTTTAAACCCGCGATTGATTCCCTTTGAAGAAACTGACACCAACTTTGTGATTCCTTGTCCTACGTGCTGCAAAAAGGTGAGAGAGAGAGAGAGAGAGAGAGAGAGAGAGAGAGAGAGAGAGAGAGAGAGAGAGAGAGAGAGAGAGAGAGAGAGAGAGAGAGAGAGAGAGAGAGAGAGAGAGAGAGAGAGAGAGAGAGAGAGAGAGAGAGAGAGAGAGGTGGGTGTCAGTATGTTAGCTATATTTTTTAACTTTTACATCAGAAAAATAATTGATAACTAAAAACTCATTTATTCATATATATATTAATTACTCATTTACCTTATCTCTCTCTCTCTCTCTCTCTCTCTCTCTCTCTCTCTCTCTCTCTCTCTCTCTCTCTCTCTCTCTCTCTCTCTCTCTCTCTCTCTCTCTCTCTCTCTTTTATTTCCCTCCAGGACGAAGACGAAACAAAAATGCAGGAAATTATCGACAAAAATTCAGGTGAGTAAGTTTAATATCTTTTCAAATATTGTTTACAGACCTTTTTTCAGAACCTTTTAACCTTATTCTATAGCCTTTTTGTAGCCTTCTTTCAATCCTTCCCATCTCTTCCCTTCCCTTCCCATTCCCTTCCCTTCCCTTCCCATTCCCTTCCCAACCCAACCCAACCTTGCCCACCCACTAACACACAAACACACACTCCTTCCTCAGGTTATTTTGTTACTACTACTACTACTACTACTACTCCATTCCAGGTTACTTTGTGTGTCCGTGGTGCTGTAAAGATGGTCCGTGGGAGGAATTAATGTTACTTCTAGACAAGAGGGAAGATACACTAACAGCAGGACAGATCTCAGCCTACCTCTACACTACTACTACTGCTGCTGCTGCTGCTGCTGCTGCTACTACTCCTGTTAATGAAACCCATGATGATCTGCTAAGCGAGTCTCCGTTAAGGGTAAGTAAAGGGAAGGGAACGGGGAAGGAGAGAAAAGGGAAAGGAAAAAATTGATGGGAAGGGAAGGGAAGGAAAAAAGTAGAAGGGAGGAAAGGGGGAAGAAAGGGAAGGGAAAGGAAAAAATTGATGGGAAGGGAAGGGAAAAAATGTGTGGTGTATATATATTGTGATTTATTTTTAGTATAATGATTTATTTAATGTGTTTTTTATTAATTGTTGATGTAATTTTTTTTTTCTTATTATTCTATTCCTCCTCCTCCTCCTCCTCCTCCTCCTCCTCCTCCTCCTCCTCCTCCTCCTCCTCCTCCTCCTCCTCCTCCTCCTCCTCCTCCTCCTCCTCCTCCTCCTCCTCCTCTTCTACAGGGCATCAACAGGGCATCAACACTGGAGAGGTTCGGTGCTTGAGTAACCAATGACAGAGCGAGAATGGTGTTCCCTGTAAAGGACTTGAAGGGGGAGATGGTAGGCTTGGAGAGTGTGTCCTTGTTACATCATCTCCCACAGGTATGTAGTGTGTGTGTGTGTGTGTGTGTGTGTGTGTGTGTGTGTGTGTGTGTATGTGTGTGTATGTGTGAGAGAGAGAGAGAGAGAGAGAGAGAGAGAGAGAGAGAGAGAGAGAGAGAGAGAGAGAGAGAGAGAGAGAGAGAGAGAGAGAGAGAGAGAGAGAGAGAGAGAGAGAGAGAGAGAGAGAGAGAGAGAGAGAGAGAGAGAGAGAGAGAGACAGAGACAGAAAGATAGAAAAGAGATATGTTCGTACGTTAAAAAAAATATTAGTTTGTTAATCGTACTTTCCTCCACACACACACACACACACACACACACACACACGCACGCACACACGCACGCGCACACACACACAGGTAATCCGTCGTTTCGTCATTGGATGGAGTCGAGTCTTCTCTCCACCTTCCTCCTCCTCCTCCTCCAGCAGAAGGAAGAAGAAAGTTGTAGTGGTTCCTACCTGCTGTGATGTCTTAACTCTCGCTGAGCTGGGAGTGTACGCTGTGTGTCTACCCCTGGATGGTACGTACATGTGTGTGTATGTGTGTGTGTGTATAAATATGTATGTGTATCACTATTTAGTTATGTGTTTTTTATAGGAATGTATGTGTATGTGTATATTTTTATTACTATGTGTGTGTGTATATGTGTACATATATATCCTTATTTTCTTATATATATTTCTTGTATATGTCAACTGGCCTCTTGCAGCCTTATTATTTTCTTATTTTCATTATTATTATCATTATTATTACTCTTATTATTATTACTCTTATTATTATTACTCTTATTATTATTATTATTATTATTATTATTATTATTATTATTATTATTATTACTCTTATTATTATTATTATTATTATTATTATTATTATTATGTGTCTTTCCTTCCTTCCCTCTCTCTCTCCAGGTAACTTCTACATATTATTACTATTATTACTATCATTATCACTATTATCATTATTATTATTATTATCATTACAGACGTCAATGCCCTAGAATCTCACATACTTGAGTGTGACGTCAGTGAGGTTCTGCTGTGGTGCCACGGCCTGCCACCACCACGCTCACTGCTGCTCACACTTATACAGATGGGAGTGTCATGCTCTCTAGTGCAGTAAGTGTGAGGGGGGGAGGAGGAGGAGGAAGAGGATAGTTTGTAGAAGAATGTTAGGTTAGGAAGAATGAGTTTGTGATTTAAAAGTAGTAGTAGTAGTAGTAGTTGATATATCATTATTATTATTATTATTTATAGTAGTAAAAATCAACCATGTATTCTAACACATATATATAACACACACACCCACCTGTACACACACACACACACACACACACACACCCCTTCACCCACCCTCCACCCTTCCAGGTCCTTTGAGAATGACACGCCCGTCTACTTGAAGTCTGAGAGTGAGGTGAAGAAAGCTTTAAAACATCTCCTTCCAGTCCTGTCTCCGACCACCACTACATTCAGTCAAATCAAAGACAAAGTGTACTACCGCATCACACATAAGGAAGAGGTGTGTGTGTGTGTGTGTGTGTGTGTGTGTGTGTGTGTGTGTGTGTGTGTGTGTGTGTGTACGTGTGTTTCAAGATGTGTATGATTAGCTGTGTGTGTGTGTTTCAGGGTTTAAAGATGTGTATGTGTGTGTAAATAGTTAGCTAGTTTGAGGAAATGTGTGTGTGACTGTATCTCTTTCTATCACACACACACACACATACACCTAACCTAACCTAACCCTCCCCCCCAGACGTGTGGAGTCCAGTGGAAGAGGTTCACCGGCCTCAATGACACCTTACTTGGACACCAGCTGGGGAAATGACGATATTAACGGGACCGACCGGCTCTGGAAAGACTACATTTATGGCTGAATATTCACTGGATCTGTGCACGCAAGGGGTATGTATGTGTATGTGCGTGTGGGTGTGTATGTATGTTTGTATGTGTGTGTTATAGCTGAATGTTCACTGGTTCTGTGTACGCAAGGGGTGTGCGTACGTGTGTGTGTGTGTTTGGGTGTCTGTGTATTGTTTATTTATTTGTATGTCTATGTCTATGTCTATTTGTATGTCTATTTTTATTTATTTGTATGTCTATGTGTATTGGTATAGCTGTCTAATTTAACTGACAACCATGGCGACACTTGCACTCACACCATCTACTCTAGTTTTCTTATGCATTTTGTAGGATTATCAGGTATTTGATCAGTGACACGTTTTATTGAATGAAGTGACCTTTCCTTGTAGTGTATATAGTTGAGTGGGTACGCGTAACGCTGCGTCACGGTAACATAATCAGGGTTAGGTTCCGTGTTTGACATAAGAAGGATTGGCTAGTCTGGTCTCGTGCTCACTCCGCTCAAGGTGATACTATTACGTTTATTGGGTATTTATGTAGTGTGGAATATAGCATTGCTGTTATATTGTGGCTCAGACTTCACTAATGCAACAGTACCACGAACCCCAATGGTACAAAAAAACGTCACCATACGTAGCATAAACACTACAAGAATCCGGTTGTGAAGTGAGAAACCAAGTGATAACAGTGTGTTTCGAGAAATAAGCACAAACCAACCACGAAATGGCGGACACGCGGAATGTAAACACCACAAACACAGGTCACTGCAGCACATGTGGACTAGACACAAATATGAAATTCACAATCCAGTGTGAAGAATGTAAGCGTTGGATACATTACTTATGCAGCGGACTACCCTTATACCTGCTTTTGTGTCTGGCAAGAACGACACGTAAGTACACGTGTGAAACATGTACCTTTGAAAAATATGCTGACCCCGAGTGAACAGCTGAGGCGAGTGACGCAATAGACAGAATGAGGAAGGAGAAATTCCCACAAACAACTTTATGCCTTACCAACACTGGCCCTAGTAACCCTCAAACACCACCACCACCAAGTCCTCCATGTCTAACCCAGGAAACTGATATAAACACAGCAAATCCCCCACCTAGAGAAGTTGAAATAACAGTTCCACTCAGTAATTCCCCTAAGGACATTAACTTAAGCCAAATCTCAGACCTAACTCAAACACAATCAAATGATAGATCTGACACCTCGGCCTCAAGTGGAGAAACCATACCAGCTGGGCAGCAAACAACAAATAGTAGTTCCACTTCCAGTCAGCCAACTACCAACCATGCCTCTGAGTCACCTAACAATGAAAGTGTAGGCATCACCACCACGAAAATCAAAACAAAACCCCGCAGAATCTGCTATTTCTACAAAAATAACACCTGCAGATATGGAAGGAATGGCAACGGTTGCAGCTTTGAACACCCCAAAGCATGCCCCAAACTCTTACAGTTCGGATATGACAGTATCCGTGGATGTAATCAGAGAAATGGATGTCCATACTACCATCCGAGGCTTTGCAGAAACTCTGTGCGAAGCCGAAAATGCAACAATGATCAGTGCCGCTATACACACCTAAGAGGAACATTAAGAGACGCAACACCGACTCAGGATGTGTCGGACAGCAGTGAAGGAACAAACAAGAAACAAACCTTGACACACGGACAATCTCATGAAACAAAGCAGACCAACAGTGCACTTCAAGAAAAATGTTTAGTAATGTTTCAAAGTCTACGGACAGAGCTGGGAGGGAGGATAGACAAACAGCTGGCAGAAATAAAAAATCAACTACTTACTCTACGAGGAGTGCCACTTGTGCCACAACCCATACCAGCTGGACACTACATGGCCAGACCTCAAACAGGACCACCAATGGCCATGGCATATTAGAAAAACTCCTCACTGGAAACATACAAGGGCTGTTCCCAGTAAATAAGCCAAAGGTCCCTTACCTCTCAGAAATTGCAGAGGAAGAAAATTTTGTGTTTATCGCCCTCACAGAATCACACCTAAGCAGTGATATTATTAATGAAGAAATTGCCATAAAAAACTATAACATATTCCGTGCTGACCGAAGTGTTCGTTCTCATGGAGGTGTGATAAATTATGTAAGAGCAGACCTAGCTCTGAACACTAATGAAGTCATTTCTTACTCAGATGGTACATGCGAATTGCTAGGAATCTTGCTGAAAGATATCAATACCCTGGCATTTACAGTGTATCGTCCACCAAACTCAGGTGAACAGAGTTTTAAAACAATCATAAAACAAATAGAAGAAGAAATAAGGTGTCATTCAAGTTCAGCCACTGAAATAATCATCTTTGGAGATTTTAATTTCCCACAGATAAACTGGGAAAATAGACAAATACAAGGTGGTACTAGAGAAGTCTGTGCTCAAATAAATTGCCTGTTGGAGCTAATGGAGGAGTGCCACCTTACCCAACACATCCATGAACCGACCAGGATCAACAACACTCTGGATCTGCTACTAACAAAAAACCCAGAATTGCTGCACAGCTTCAACACTCAAGACACTATCATGTCAGACCACAAGCTGATAACTGTATCTATCTACTCACCAGCAGGACATATTCATCCAGATAGCACCACCCAGGGACACAAGCCTGAAGGCTTAAACAGTTTAAACTTCCACAGTGCCGAGGTCAACTGGGAAACAATCCAGGACTCCCTAAGAAACATAAACTGGAAGGATGAATTGAAAGAAAAGGCCCCAGAGGAAATGATATCTGTAGTCCTAGAAAATTGCTACACGATCTGTAGAGAGCAAGTCCCTCCCCGGAAGCAGAAAAATTCAGCCAGCAGGATCCCTCGGGATAGAAAAATTCTTATGAAAAAGAGGAAGTACACAACAAAAAAACTATTGTCAGCAAAAAGCACAGAGCGATGTGAGGCCCTGAAGGAAAAACTGGAAAATATTGAAACAGAGATAATGGTCTCCCACATGGAAGAAAAAAGGAGAGAAGAAATAAAGGCTGTCTCTGCAATAAAATCAAACAGCAAGTACTTCTTTAACTATGCTAAGAAGAAAAGGAAAGTACATACCCAGATTGGACCTCTAATAGATGAAAACGGCACTCACATCACAAGCCATTATGACATTGCAGAAGAGCTGAGAAAACAGTACGAGAAGAGTTACAGCACACCACTTCAAGACAAGAAAATTGAGGACTCAACACAATTTTTCATGACAAGGCCTACTGATGAGAGCACTGGCACACTGCAGGACCTGGACTTTACCATTGCTGACATTGAAAATGCACTGTCAACACTAAATGCATCATCAACTGCAGGCCCTGAAGGAATGCCAGCCATCTTACTGAAAGAGTGTAAAAAGGAGCTGGCACTGCCTTTATACACCATATGGAGGAGGTCCCTAGATGAAGGTAAAGTTCCTGAGTCCATGAAATATGGACTTATCTCTCCCATACACAAGGGTGGCAGCAGAGGCAATGTAACAAAATACAGACCAGTAGTGTTAACTTCCTTCATTGTCAAAATATTTGAAAAAATTATCAACTACTTTGATAAAAGAGGATTATTTAATGATGGCCAACACGGTTTTCGAAAGGGCCGCTCGTGTCTCTCCCAATTGCTGGCACACCAAGAGTTTGTGTTGGACAGTCTAGAAGAGGGAAGTAATGTGGACGTGGTTTACCTTGACTTTGCTAAAGCATTCGACAAGGTGGACCACGGCGTATTGCTGCACAAACTCAAGTACATGGGTGTCACAGGAAAGCTGGGTAAATGGATCCACAGTTTTCTCCATGGACGGATCCAGAAGGTAGCAGTGAATGGGACTCTCTCTGAGGAGTCTCCTGTAAAAAGTGGTGTACCACAGGGATCTGTCCTGGGACCCTTCCTCTTCCTCACTCTTATTGGTGACATTGACAAAAATGCGAGGCACTCTAGAATTTCATCTTTTGCCGATGATACAAGATTGGCAAGGAAAATAAAGTCACAAGAAGATGCTAAATTGCTACAAGAAGACCTCATCACAGTGCACTCCTGGGCAGCCGAGAACAACATGCTCTTCAATGAAAGCAAGTTTAATGTCTTGAGATATGGTAGTGACAACACCATCAAAGAGCACACCAAATACAACACCACCCAAGGCCCAATTGACGTCAGTAGTAGTCTCTGTGACCTGGGAGTGACAATCAGTAGTGAAGGCAGGTTGACACCTAGATAAATTCCTGCAGAAGATTGATGACACACCTCCTCTGCCTTCGTACCAGACGTGGCCTCACTACAATAAGCTGGACCACCTCATCCCAACATACCTCAGGCAAAACGGAGGATACAGCGGCAGTTCCTGTAGCTGAGGTCTATAGACTGAAATTCTTCACAAGGTATCACAAGGTAACTAACGTATCCATTATTTATTTACCTGTCTGTATGTATGTTCTTATAACTAATTGAACTAATGCGTACCTATCAATTGTCTCTTTGTATAACTAATTTAACATCCATCCATCATTTATTTACCTATCTATGTATGTATCTATTCACCTAACTAATTAATTCATTTATTCACCTGTATATGTGTTCGTGTGTACAGGTATGCTAACCTAACCTAACCTAGTCTTACCTAACCTAACCTAATTCCACCTGTTCTGCCTCCCTAGGTTTGCACACTGTGGGGCAGCTTTGAGGTTAGTGTTGTGAGGTTGTGTGAGGTGTTGTTGCAGCAATACTCAGGTGTTCCGCTGCCTCATGACCTGTATGCCTTCAATACTCTAGCAGCACAGTTCTCTATGCTGCCTCTGCACTTCCTCACCTATCACGGACAGCACAGTGTGGAGAGTGTGGTTAAGGTATGTGTTTGGGCTGTGTTTGTGTGTGTGTGATTTTTTGGGGTCTGTTTGGGTGTGAGTATGTGTTTTTGTGTCTGTTTGGTGTGTATGTGTGTGTCTGTCTGTCTGTTTTGTTGTGTGTGTGGATCTTATACACACACGCAGTTCCTCATATTCTATCAAATTCTATCAATCATATTCTGGGATGTACACTAATCCTACATCCTTTACCCTTCGCCCATCTTCCTCCCGGTCAGGTAATGCGGGAGGCAGTACAAGTATGGGGTGTCCAGCATGCCATCATAGATAACCTGCAGTTCATGCATGGGTCTGGCAGTGAGGCGTCAGAAAGGTGGTGGGAACAGGACCAAGCTGTAGCAGCACTAAGGAGATTTGCAACTCAAACCGGATGTCATGTGACTGTTATTGCACATCCCAAGAAGGTACGTGTGTGTGTGTGTGTGGGTGTGTGTGAGGATAATAGAAATGTTAGGTTAATTCTAAATGTTTTATTATTATTATTATTGTTATTTGTAGTAGTAGTAATATTGATAGTATATAACCTCTACTAACTCACTCCCTCCCTCTCCCTCTCTCCCTCTCCCTTCCCTCCCAGGTGCCAGAGGGCCAGCCGCTTGGTATCGGCAGTGTGTTTGGCAGTGCAAAAATCACACAAGAAGCTGACAATGTATTAATTCTGCAAGTCAAGGAAGGACAGTCAAGTTTTACCCCGTCAAGGAAGGTTTTACAGGTGTGTGTGTGTGTGTGTGTGTGTGTGTGTGTGTGTGTTATCATATTAATTTCTTTAATTTGTTTATTTATTTTCTTCCTTTCTCTCTCTTTCTCATATCGTATTATCAATTTCTTTCATTTATTTATTTATTCATTTATTTTCTTCCTCTCTCTCTCTCTTTCTCAGGTGGTCAAGAACAGGTATGGAGGTCAGCTGGGTGACCTTCCTTTGAAATTCCACAAGGATTCGTTGACCTTATCTTCGTGCTTCAGACAAAAGGCCAGAGAGAGGTCAGACAAGGTCGAGGCGCCCACCTCTCTAAGGAAAGTAAAGGTCAGGGGACTTTCTGGGCTTGATACGTAGAAAAAGAAAGAGAGAGAGAGAGAGAGAGAGAGATTACTGTATCGTTAATAAAAGACAATTTAATGTTTAAAAATTAGATCTTTAACAAAGGAAGAGAATTAGTTCGAATTTAATGAACATTTTGTTAAATTATTATTATTATTATTATTGTTATTTGTAGAGAAGAAATGTTACTTAGATATATATAAAAAAAAAGTTAGTATGTGTGTACATGTGTGTGTATGTATTTACCTAGTTGTGTTTACCTAGTTGTGGTTTACGGGAGGGGAGTAATCTCATATTGTCCCGTCTTATATCTTACTTTATCCAACTTGGCTTTAAAGCTGTGTACACTGGTGGCGTTTACAATATCTCCACTTAATTCATTCCAGGTGTTGACCACTCTGTGCGGAAAACTGTACTTCTTGATGTCCCTGATACAACGCTCCTTCTTCAGCCTCTTTCCATGTCCCCTTGTACTTCTGTCCTCCAGATTTAACAACTCTCCATCAATTCTATCCAGGTTGTTCACCATTTAATAAACTCCTATCAAGTCCCCTCTCTCTCTCCTACTCTCAAGCGTAGGAAGTTCCAGTTTCCTCAATCTTTCTTCATATGTGAACTCTCTCAATTCCGGTACCATCTTGGTGGCTGCCCTTTGCACCCTCTCCAATTTTCTAATATTTTTCTTTGTGTGAGGGGACCATACAATCGCCGCATACTCCAATCTCGGTCTAATCATAGCGGTAATCAGTTTTCTCATCATATCGGCATCCAAGTACGAAAAAGCCATTTTGATTCTCCTTAGCAGACTACTCACTTCTCCCGTAATTTTATCTATATGCCTATCCGGGATTAAACTCCGCATAATAGTCGCCCCCAAATCCACCTCCTCCTTCGACTTTTTCAAACTAACATTTTTCATTTTGTAATTATAGTTCACTCTCCTTTTGCTTTTGCCAAATTCCATGACTTTGCACTTATTTAAATTGAATTCCATTTGCCACTTTTCACTCCATCTACCAATCTTATCAAGGTCCTCTTGCAATTTCTCACAATCTCTCACATTCTGCACTTTCCTCACCAATTTGGCATCATCGGCAAACAAGTTGATATGACTGTCGACTCCTTCAACCATGTCATTTACATATATACCAAACATGATCGGTCCCAGCACTGACCCTTGGGGTACTCCACTAGTAACTTTCAACCAGGAAGAATTATTATTCCTTATTACCGTTCTCATTTCCCTCTCATGAAGATAATCCTTCATCCATTCCAACAATCGTCCTCCAATTCCTCCATACCTCCCTATCTTCCATAACAGTCTCTTATTTGAGGAACATGACCTCCCTCTCCTGAATCCGAACTGGCATGTTGTCAACACATCATTTCTCTCCAGATATTCCATCCAAGTATTCTTAATAATCTTCTCACATATTTTTCCTACTACACTCGTCAAGGACACTGGTCTATAATTCAGTGGATCCTCTCGACTTCCACCCTTGTAAATTGGTACAATATTTGCTCTTTTCCAATCCTTTGGCACTTTTCCCTTCATCAACGACAACTTCACCAGGCTATAAACTTTATCCACCAACTCATTTCTACATTCTTTCAGAATCCAATTTGAAATTCCATCTGGACCAGCCGCCTTATTTACATCCAAATTTTCCATCAATTTCATAACTTCCTCCTGACTTACTTCTATTCCTCTCAACTGGTTTCCGGTCAACTCCTCATCTGCCAAGTCAAAGTCGTCTTCTTCGGTAAATACTGTTTGAAACCTTTCATTCATCACCTCCGCCATTTCTTGTACCTCGTCATATTTTCTTCCATCAACCTTCAATCCAGTTATACCTTCACTTTTCTTCATTTTTCCGTTAATATGTCTATAAAATAATCTTGAGTCACTCCTACATTTTTCCATAATGTCCTCATAATTTTGTTTTTCTGTCCTTAAAATCCTTACACATTCATTTCTAGCTTCCACATAACGTCTCCATGCAGTTTCCGTCTCTATTTTCCTCCATCTATTCCATTCAGTCACCTTGCACTTTCTAGCCCTGTCACACTTAACATTGTACCATTCTTTACCCTTTTTCAAATGTATTCTCCCTCTTGGAACAAACCTGTCCACTGCAATATTGTATATCTTGACAAACTCATCCCATTTCACCTGTACATTATCTGCTTCCTCAAAACAACTCCAATTTAAACTTTCAAAGTATTTCCTCATTTCTACGAAGTTTGCTTTGTAATATCTATATCTTTCCACTTTGTACTCCTCATTTGTCCTTAAAGATTCTATACTGAGACCTACTTCAATTAGCACACGATCACTTTTGCCTACAGGGCATTCATAATTTATTGTTCCTATAGCTTCTGCATCACTGGTAAACAGCAAATCCAATCTTGATGCCTTTTCCCCTTCCCTGAATCTCGTTTTGCAGTCAATCCATTGAATCATTAGGTTTTCCTCAGTCCAATTTACGAGTTTACTACTCCATGAATTTTCTCCTCCTTGAAAAGTCTTGTCTTCCCAATTGATTTCCTTGCAATTAAAGTCTCCCACCACAAGTACGTTCTTTTCTTGTGATACTATCCTGTCCATCTCACTTATTGTATCCTCCAACATTCTCTCATGATCATCTCTTGACCAAGCATTTGTCAGGGGCGGTACGTAAACCCCCACATATGTCGTTAATTTTCCCTTACTATTATTTACAACAACCCTTATGACCTCTGACTTATTCTTGCTTATTTCCACTCTTTCCACTTTGACACCTTTTTCCGTCAATATCATCACTCCACCACCTTCTTTACCATCTCTGTTTTTCATCCATACCTCATACTTATTTTTTCCAATATCTGGTAATGGCCACTCATCTTTCCACTTAGTTTTGCATAATATTAACACATCAGGCTTTGCTCTTTCAAGATACTCATCAACCTCTGCCCTTTTTGACATCAGTCCATTAACATTGGTATAACATATTTTTCTTACTTCCTGATATATTTCTTCGTTAACCTCGTTTTTTTGTTTTGCCTCTATGACTAAATCCTTTAATTGCTTTCTCTCTTCCTCGTGTGTGTGTGTGTGTGTGTACAAAAAGTGTTTAGGTAAAAAATAAACTGAAATTTGACATAGAAAAAAGATTATTGACAGTGTTTATGTCAAAAAGTGAATTAATGAAGTTTGATGTAATTAAGGCGTCTACATAATTACATCAAGCTTCAAAACACAATTAATAACTAGTTGAAGGAGATGTAAAAATTCTCCAGATACATTTTGCTGTGTGTGTACATTGGCTAACGTACAGACTCTACTTCTGAAGAATGACGACTGTTCATGGATAGCTCAACACCAAGTCTCAAAGCAGTGTTGCCTTTAGCCAGGAATGTTAAATGTTCTCAGACAGCCTCTAGTAGCTTCCAACAAAGTCTTATTATCCCCACTTCATATTAAACTAGGATTGGTAATTAACGTCTTATACCCTGATGTACCATGATGAGGGTCTTGCATCCCTGATCAGTCTCTGCTGCATCATCCAACCAGAAGGTCTTGAGGAGTACAGGACAAACAACGAAGTGGTTGGCTAATGTTAGATGCAGCACAAAACCACCATGGAAAATATCTAACAAAACTCATAGAGACGAGGACCAAGACAATGTGCAAGGAGACGTTTAAAGGCCTGGACAGATTGTGCTGAAACCACTTCTTCAGGGAGAGAATTCCAGAGATCAATGACTCTTACTGAGAAGAAGCGCGATCTAACCGGTTGAATGACAGGGCATAAATATGTTTTTACTATGACCTTTTGTACGACCATGAGTCACTCTCTCAAACATATCACATAGACAAGGACACAGTCCGGTCATGATCTTCCAAACTAAGATCAAATCAGCACCAAGTAATCTACCTTTGATGGAAAATAAATTCAATGTGGACAGCCTAACTGAGTAAGGAAAGCCCGCATAACCAACCATTTTCTTTGTCCATCTTCTCTGAACTGATTCCAGCTTACGCAAATCCCCCACATAACCAGTATTCCACAACACACTACCAAACTCAATAATAGGACGGATGTGAGTAATGAAAACCTGAAGCATAAACTCCGGAGACCTGCAGACAGTACCTCTAAGGATAGAATTATCAACTCCATTACCCTTACCACATACTTCATTGATATGCAGGTGGAATTTTAAGGAGGAGTCGACTAAGATGCCGAGGTCCCTAAAAGACTGTTTGTTGGGAATGGGGTTATCACCTATGAAATAACCATAGACAGGATCTACACTGGGTCTAGAGAAGTGGATACGGGCACACTTATTGACAGAGAAGGAGAGGCCCCGGGACTCACTTCTTCGGTGCAACACACTGACATCATTTTGTAAAAGAAAACTTTCACCAGAGCCACTAGATTTGTCAGAAGGTAAAGCAAGATATAATTTCAAATCATCTGCAAACAACACAAATTTACTGGTAAGGCCAGATGTTACATGGTTAATGTAAATTAAGACAAGTAAAGGAGCGATAACAGAGCCCTGAGGTACACCACTAGAGACGCTGACACTGTGACTGGAGGAGTTATGCACAACTACTTTCATGGTACCAGCACACAGAAAGTCACTCAACCAACCAAGCACAGGATTGGAGATGCCAATAGAAGATAATTTTGTCAACAGGACTCTATGATTCACTAGGTCAAATGCTTTTCTATAGTCAAAATAAAGTACATCCACTGCCCAGCCACAGTCTACATTTTGACTTACATACTCATAAGCTAAGAGTAGTTGATCTGAGACAGACAGACCTGCACCAAAACCAAATTGAAAAGGAGAGAGCAAATTGTGACCACCAAGATATTCATAAAGTTGAGATGCAATTATTCTCTCAAGAGTTTTGGATCAAATTGAGGTCAAACTGATGGGCCGGTAGTTAGTCAGATTTGAATGAATACCACCTTTGAATAGCAGCATAACATTGGCTGTCTTCCAAATAGAGGGAGCCTTCATAGAAGTAATACTATTCTTAAATACGAGAAACAAAGGGTAACACAAGACTGTAGCACACTTCCTAAACACAATGCTAGTGGAACACCATCTGGTCCACTACTGGGTGAAAGGTTTCATTTGTTCAAAGTTTTCAAGACGTCATTGACAGTGAATTCTTGGAATACAAACTGATTGCCAGAGACTTGATGAGGCTGGGGATGAGGTAGAGACAAACACAGAGGAGAAGCTATCAGCCAGACAATCAGACATTGCTTTACAATCATCAATCCATGACCCATCAACTAAGAGTGGACCCACAGTGGGACGCTCTACTTTCTTATGTCGCAAATATCCATGAAGGCGCTTGGGGTCACCACTTGAGACAAGAGAACATTCATAATTTGACACTGCAAGGTTAATATTATTTTTGTACTGTAAGTTAAGTTCCTTAAAAAGAAGCCAGCTCTGTAATGTGAGTAGAGAATTCCGACCATGTAAAGTTCTTAGATGTTTAAAATTTCTCCAAGCAGCTTTCTTCCTATTTAGCAAGTCATTAGAGAGATTTTTAGCCCAGGGAATTTTTGGTGAGAATTTCAATTTTAAGGGAACAAATGTGTTGAATGCATTTGATAAAATCCGAGTAAATTTGGAATAACACTGATCAATATCACAATCATGAAATTCTATGTACCAATCGATGCTCGACAGGTAACTTGACAGATTATGGTAATTACAACGAAACCAATCAAAACGTCTGTCACAGCCATTGGATGATATTAAGGAGGAGGAGAAAGAATACTTCAATAAAATTCCTACATGACCACAGCCAGGTAGGGGTTCAGTACCACTTACGTAGGATATCCTATCATATTCAGAGGTGAAAACTAAGTCTAAGATGTTTCCAGAAGAGATGAAGGTTGGAAATGTTACCCACTGAGTAAGTCCCAAGGAAACAAACATATCTAAAAATAACTGACTGAGAGAAGAAGTGGCCACAGGAACTAAATCACACCAACCAATAGAGGACAAGTTGAAGTCAAACATTAAAACCACATCCTTGTCCTAACAAAAAGACTGAACAAATGTCAATAACTATATTTTTTACTTGGGAATTACTCGGAGGTCTGTAAACAACAATAACATAAATATTGAAGTCAGGTAGAAAGATAGCCAAGGTATTGGGGTGAGCTTTAGACACCTGACCAACTTTAAGTGAAGTACTTAAGTACAGACCAACACCGTGCTTAGCAAGACCAGAAGGTGAATCATTTCTGAAAAAATTAAAACCTGGAATATTTACAACCGAAGACTGAACTCTATGTGAAAGCCACGTTTCACATACACCAACAACCCAAACCCCATTAACAACACACAAATTCTGAAGTAAATTCATCTTATTCACCAAACTATTTACATTAACTAACAAAAATACAATAAATGTAACAAGCATCTTAGTATCAAAAGTTACACTCCCAACTGGAGGTTGGCACTCCGCTCTCTGACCGACCCCCCCGGTGTACAGTCGGAAGGGGGCAGGGAAAGACGAGAGGTATCCGCACCAGCACCAGCAACAATGGACGAGGTGGATATGATGGCAACAGGAGAACCACTCCCCACCAGGTCATGGTTCATAACTCCAGCACCTGATATCACCGCAGAAGCTGATACTGGCAAAGTATTACCAGCACCCCCAAGAACACCACTGGCCTGGGACGCACCACCACTGCCACCACCACCACCCGCTCTTTTAGCCTTAAGCACTGTTCTCTGATTGAAGGTCAGGTCTCTTGTAATAAAGACTGATGAAAAACGGGATCCGGCTAGTTTCTTGCACTGAGAGAGCAACTCTAGTCTAGGCTGTTGATTTAAAATTTTGGCACGAATCAGGTTTGTTTAATCGGTACAATGTCAGTGATGACAATAGCATCTATATGGGGACAGAGAAGAGAGAGAGAGAGAGAGAGAGATAATATACATGCATCTATGTATATTTTCATTGATTCACTAACTTACTAACATAAAAATTAATAAATAAATTAAAAAATAACCATAAAAACAGAATAATAACAATAATAATAATACTAATTCCACGTTATTCCGGTTAAGTCTATTAAACTGTTATTTCTCCCTTAATTACCGTTAATGACCCCTTCTTACGTACTGTAATGGCTGCCTGATTATTATAATTACCTCGCCTCACCTCCTCACGCCGCCAATCAGCGTTAATTAAGAGTAATTAACGAAAATAACAATGTTTGGGAATATTTTAGCAGCCGACCAAAACAGATGACGAGAGACTGCTGGGTTAAAACAAATTTTTTCCGAACATAAAATTTAACTAAAACACGAACATATTAACAAAACTGAACTCAATAACAAACCATTTTTATTTTTTTTCATATATAATCACCCAAAAAATTATAGAAATAAACCTTTAATAAGAAAATAAACAAAAAATTGACATTTAATTCCTGAGAAATTTTCGTCAAAATAAGAAGTAGTAATAATTAATTAACTAACTAACTAACTTTTATAGACACACACACACACACACACACACACACACACACACACACACACACACACACACACACACACACACACACACACACACACACACACACTCGCACTCTCTTTTCAGTAATGAAAATTTACGCACATACATACATACATACACATACACATATATATGCATACAAACATACATACATGCATCGATTTAGGTTAGGTCATCTCTATGTATTTTCCTGCTATGAGACCAGCATCAGGCAGTCAAGTTCAATAATGGTTATTTCCTTCATGTTATTATGTAATCAAGGCTGAAATACAGTGTGATATTACAGTAATGATGAAAATAAGTCCAGATTCGTGTTCATCGTGACCCAAAACATCATGGGAACAATTTTCATGAGAATCTGAGATGGCAAAATTTTCGTGAAATTTCCAAGGTGTCAGTCAGCCTTGAATTTTTTTTCACGAAATTACGTTTTTTTTAATAACTCGAAAAGTATGAAGTTTACGTAATAATAGTATAGAAGAGTAAAGATAGAACTTGAGACGTCCATTCTTATGAGCTTTACAGAAATTAAATCGGACTATTGGTTATTGAAACAATGACACATTTGTGTTTTTCACAAAACTTACACAAAACATTATTTTTTTCTTAAACAGTTCAATATATTTTAAATCTGATAAGATATTTAGATAGAGCTCATCAAGCTTAACAAGTTTGTATCTATAAATTTTCACTGTAGGAGTAATATTTTCATAGTAAAATGACAAAGAATATTTCGACCTCAATTCTGGAAGCAAATTTTGGTCCCAAACTGAACAATGCATTTCCGTGACAGTAATGATAAAACTGAGTCCAGATTCCTCATCAACAACAAAAACAACAAACAAACACACTTATATCGCACGCACGCATACACGCACGCACACACGCACGCACGCACGCACACACGCACGCACGCACGCACACACACACGCACGCACACACGCACGCACGCATCCTACAACACACATCCATCCACACATTGTCGGCACACACGGTCTATTTCAGCTTTACTTAACACCACATTGAACACCACTCTCAAGTAACACTAACACACGGTGGCGGTGCTGGACAGGCGGTAGACACAGCCGCGTAGGGCAAGGTTGTGACAAGGGCTTCCTGTGAGCTTAGACGCCATTGTCATGATGTTTAATGATTTTTCGAAGTTTTTTGATGCCATCTATCTAATGGTATGCTTGAAAGTGGTCTACGAGGGGTTTTATTTTTTTGTTTTGGGGGGTAACTTAACTAAATCTATTTTTTTTATTAAGCCTTGCACACCACTTTTAAGCATATACATAGATAGATATCATCAAGAAACTTCGAAAAAACATATAACTTCATGGATATAATCATTTATAAACTCACAGGAGGCAAAATAAGTTCCTGGAAATCGTCTCTTCGTCAGTTTTAAGCCTATTTCTCGCTTAATATCAATTTATTCTCTGTCAAATCTGTTTGAAAAGTTGCGTATAGTTAGGTTGTACATGTTTCAATTCATTAAATCAAAGTTCAAAGCGTAATACAAGAAATATTCGTAAAACAAAATTGTCAGACAAAGTTTTGAGGAGAGAGAGGTAAGGAGGGGTGACGGGGAAGAGTGGCAATAGTGGGGGGGTGAGCGGGAGGTGGGGGGTTGAGCTGGGGTTTGGGGGGTATTGGGGAGGGTTAGGTGGGGGAAGCACTTTTTGTTGTCATCTTTCGTCAGAAATTTATCTTTTGTCATTAATTTCTCATGAATGATTCTTATTTTAGATAATCTTTACGAGTAATTATATGTATAATTATTTATGATATTGCCTTTAATTTAAATTTGATTACGTGAATTGTCTTTATTTCTCAAGTATATAATTTATCTGAATTGGCTGCGTTTTATATTTGTTTAATATCTTAACCGTCTATTATCGAATCACAAAATGCATCTCTTTGAGTCAATAATTGTAAAAATAGTGAAAACATATCAATACATTAAAACTTTAAGATTATATACAGACTATGATTATCTCCATTTATATAGCACAGTATTTATAATGTCTTATATAAGATATTGTGAACAGTCATAAGTGAAACTACAAAATTTCTATACGTTAGTTTTAAAGTTCATAATACTTTGTTTCGTTCAATAAGAAAGAGGTTCCTTTTTTAATCGTAATATACAATTTTTTACCATTAAAAGTCATTGTATTATCTCTAATAAATTTATATAAATTAGTGCAAGATAATTCACACATCAAAAACATTGTTAATTGTAATTATATTGATGTTTATTTTGCATCTGATCAGGGGTTGTGAGAATGATATAGACAGATCCATTACCAGTAGTATGCATTCACTTTTGCAACATACACATGGTGTTAGACTTGGACGTGGGTTGGGAGGTAATATAGAACATATATAAAAAAATAAATAAAAAATATCAAATATATCTATATGACTTTCCCTTAAGATGCATAGACATTCTTTATGAAAAAATGAAATATTTAGTTCTGTTTTATATATGAATAGACAAGCAAATTAAATCATGAACTCAAAAATTATCATGACTAAATATTGAGTCTATTATATAACTCGTACACACAAATATGGTGTCTGTCGCCTCTTATGTATTAAATATATAGCCCAGGTACAGTCAACACATATATACAGTACATTAAATAAGCGTAAAACAGGGTTAGAGTTATATATATATATATATATATATATATATATATATATATATATATATATATATATATATATATATACATATACACTAACGGTTTCTGGGAACACCTCCTAACCCTTCCATCGCGCTGAATGTTGTAAATCTATTGAAAAAAAAATGTAGCAGTTTGTGTGATGTAGATAAACCCTTTATATATCCTTCTTCCTTTTCTTAACACTATGATTAAGGAATGAACTATTGATATAATATACGGGGAACATAATAAGGCAGGTAGAATAGTTTTACATGTAGTACGTAGCTTTATCCTGTAGTTTATATTTATAAGTATGTTCCAATGCAAAGGTAGTTTCACTCTGTAACACACTGTTTCAAGACTAAATAATATACGTATGTGTTAGGGCGAAATTAAGGGAGGATAGCAATGTCAGGGTTTAAATATAGAGTTAGACAACAGAGAATAGATGGAAATAGAGGCTTAGAAAGGTATATAGAATGGAATATGTATGGGAATTAGAAGAAAAATTTAAGAAAAGTGGAAATGTGTGTATTTATAGATGTAGGTATTGTGTGTGTGTATGTGTGTGTGTGTGTGTGTGTGTGTGTGTGTGTGTGTGTGTGTGTGTGTGTGTGTGTGTGTGTGTGTGTGTGTGTGCAATGTGCGTGCGTGTGTGTGTGTATGTGTGTGTGTGTGTGTGTGTGTGTGTGTGTGTGTGTATGTGTGTGTATGCGCGTGCGTGTATGTATGACTGGCAATCCACTATTTCATAAGACTATAACCTGCTATACACATATATACAATTAAAGATATTAATAATTACAAACAAACTCACTAACTAATAATAATCAACATTAAACACCATTCTAAAAACATATATATAATAATAATAATTACAGAGCAGGAACTGTCAGAAGAGTATAAACACCACAGGGGAATCACAACAATAGAATCAAAGTCCAACCCACAATAAAGGGTTTGAATCTTTATCAATGACGTATGAAGGAAGCAAAAAGAATCAAAATCTATTATAACGATGCGATTTTATCTTACGTCATGTTATGTTTATTGATGTGTATATCCTTATAGTTAACAAGGTGGCGGTCTGGCTGGAGAACAACATTTTCATTCTTCAGTACTGCATTGAACACTGCAACACATACAACAAGCCACTCATCATAACGTCCATAGATTACAGCAAGGCTTTTGACTCTATTAAAAGAGAACACATTATTAAAGCACTCATGCACTACAAAATATACCCAAAAATAATTACCACCATCGTCAATGTCTACACTGAGGACTCAACAACAATAAAGATAGGAACAACAGACAAATATCAACATACAAAATGGCATCAGGCAAGGATGCACGGGATCCACACTGCTCTTCAAGCTTATTACCTATTTAATAATTGACGAACTGGAAAGAAATGGAACAGGCTTTGTAAACTATCTCCTGAACATCAAGGCTCTCTACTATGCAGATGACGCACTGCTACTGGCACACACAACGGCTGAAGCAGAACAAAACCTGAAACTGCTGACACAAATAAGCAAATACTATGGACTTGAAATAAACAAAAAAAAGTGCAACATCATAACATATAACATGCTGGAACAGCCACTTGAAATTGAAGGCATAAAGCTCTCAGATAAATTGAAATATTTAGGGTTAATCATTGATAACAAAAGGAACTATTTCAAGACTCAAAAGGAAGAGATGATGAAACAGGCCCAGAAGCTTGCCAATGTCACTTATTCAGTAATAGCGAAAAGTTGCAACAAAATTTTAATTGGGAAAACTATTTGGAAAAGTGTTGCAATACCATCTATCCTGCATGGAGTCAATATGATAAACATGACAGAAACAGACATTGAAAAACTACAACGGATAGAGAATGGGGTGTACCGACAGATTTTGTGTGGGCCAAAGTATGCAGCTAGGACTACCCTTCGTGGAGAGATTGGTGCATTTTTGATGAAAAGAAGGATAATAGATGGAAGAATACAATACTACAGGAAAATAACAACCGGTAACAACGACTTGCTTAAGATAATCCTTGAACAAACAAAAGAAGGAACCTGCAGCACTTGGATGAAGAACACCAACAAATATTTTGAAGAAATAAACATCACACATAACGATATAACCCAAAAAACCAAGGAAGAGCTCAAAGAAACAACAAGAATTTAGGACACCAACAAATGGAGAGAGGAGATGGAAAATAAGTCAAGCCTGTCTATATATAGACATTGGAAAAAAGACATTAAGGAAGCAGAATGTTATGATAATAGACCATCATCCACAATAATGTATAGAGCCAGAGCAAACTGCCTACCACTCCACGACAGAAAAAGACACACTAATGAAGACACGTCCTGTAAGGTGTGCAGTGCAGATAATGAAACCCTTGAACACTTCCTTCTGTGGTGCCCGGCATACCAAGAAAAGAGAAAAGAATGTATCGATTTACAGCAACCCTACAGGGAAAATGTCTGTTCAATAATCGGTGCTTTCCTTTTCAGAGAAAATAATATAGAAAATAAAAAAGAAATTATATATGATATGTGGAAAATAAGAGACAGACATATAAGGAACTAATCAGTGCATATATATATACACACACACACATACGCGCATACAACCGTTCAAGATCCTGAACTGTTAAGGCGGAGCCGATGCAAAGGCAATTCCGCTGACCATCACCTGAACCTGAACCTGAAGGGACAGCTGTTTACTATATCAAAGTCTTATATATCATCATTAATTTAGTCTTTTCGTCATTCCCATCTTCTATCAGCCCACGAGGAACATCTATAGTTCAAGGTGAGTCAATTATCTCATCAATATGCTGAGTCAATAGGTAGTGCCACCATTTGTTATGGTCTGACCAGGATGAGCTGGACAGGACGGAAACTTTGTGTTTGTGTGGTAAGTGTTTACCATTTTGTGTGGTAAGTGTGATATTGTGTATGTGTGTGTGCGTGTATACATATGTGTGTGTGTGTGTGTGTGTGTGTGTATATATGTATATGTTTGTGTGTGTGTGTGTGTGTATACGTGTCTGGGGACGATTTGTGGGATTATTTTACTTGTTGACAATCATGCTTTAAAAGAATAATGGTTATAATATGACATTATTTGATGCATTCTGAGAAGGTTTTCCTTATTACATTTCCTTCGTAAATTCCTAGTTTGGGAGTTATCACGAAAAGTTAGGTTGTATAAAGTGCAGACGACAATTTAGTTTACACCCGGGATTAGGTTAGCTATGTGTTGTTTTTTCTTTGATAATATAATGTGTTATGTTAATATAATGTGTTAGTGTGTTAATTAAAGATTATTATGTTATGTTATTGTTTTTTTCTCTCTTCACTATTAATATATTCTCTTTAAACCAACAGATGTGGCCGTAAGAGACTTAAAAAGAAAAAGAGAGTGAGAGGGGGAGAGGAGGAGAGTTGAAATTGAATAGAAAAAAGTGAGAGAGAAGAAAAGGAAATATTACGTCATTAAGCCATCATTATCATCATTAATTATGGCTGGAAATACAAGACATGTGGTTAATATAGCTAACTCCATTGTAGGGGTGTCTATTCTATCCATGCCTTACTGTTTTAAAGAGGTGAGTGTGTGTGTGTGTGTGTTTAGTAATAGCTATAGTAAGTGAATACAGAGAGAATGAAATTATAATAATAGTAATAATTTGCTTATAACTCTTATTAGTTCTTCTTTGTCATTTTATAATTATTCCATTCACTTATTCATTGCAATCAAATTAATTCCTCTTCCTCCAGGCTGGATTGTTGCTGGGCGTTTTAATGGTTTTGTTCAGCGGAATAGTGACGAAAAAGACTTGTATGTTTCTGGTCAGAGCGGCTACTATGGCAAGACACCACAGCTATGAATTCCTGGGTGAGTACGAGACGCAGGAGTAGCCAGTTTTTTTCTCGTGTCCTCTTTTATTTCTGTCGTGTGTGTGTGTGTTTATAAGTAACAAACCCTTTCTTCCCGCAGCCTTCCACGTGTTCGGAGTGCGCGGTAAACTGGCCGTGGAGCTCTGCATGATATTATTCCTGATTGGAATTTGCATATCCTTCCACGTGGTGATAGGGGACTTGGCACCGGCACTAGCAGCACAAGTACTGGACATACAGAACACTCCTTCACTCAGGGCTACACTACTACTAGGTGAGTGTTACGTTAGGTTACGTAAGGTTAAGTAAAGTTACGTTACACTACTTTGATAAAAGAGGATTATTTAATGATGGCCAACACGGTTTTCGAAAGGGCCGCTCGTGTCTATCCCAATTGCTGGCACACCAAGAGTTTGTGTTGGACAGTCTAGAAGAGGGAAGTAATGTGGACGTGGTTTACCTTGACTTTGCTAAAGCATTCGACAAGGTGGACCACAGCGTATTGCTGCACAAACTCAAGTACATGGGTGTCACAGGAAAGCTGGGTAAATGGATCCACAGTTTTCTCCATGGACGGATCCAGAAGGTAGCAGTGAATGGGACTCTCTCTGAGGAGTCTCCTGTAAAAAGTGGTGTACCACAGGGATCTGTCCTGGGACCCTTCCTCTTCCTCACTCTTATTGGTGACATTGACAAAAATGCGAGGCACTCTAGAATTTCATCTTTTGCCGATGATACAAGATTGGCAAGGAAAATAAAGTCACAAGAAGATGCTAAATTGCTACAAGAAGACCTCATCACAGTGCACTCCTGGGCAGCCGAGAACAACATGCTCTTCAATGAAAGCAAGTTTAATGTCTTGAGATATGGTAGTGACAACACCATCAAAGAGCACACCAAATACAACACCACCCAAGGCCCAATTGACGTCAGTAGTAGTCTCTGTGACCTGGGAGTGACAATCAGTAGTGAAGGCAGGTTCAACCTACATATTCATAACATCACTGAGTGTGCAAGAAGACTATCCGGCTGGATCCTCAGGACCTTCACTACTAGAGAAGAGGAGTGTCTCATGACTCTATGGAAAAGCTTGGTGATGGCAAAAATGGAATATTGCTGCCAGTTGTGGAGTCCATCAACCATTGGAGAGATTGAGGAGCTTGAGGCAGTTCAGAGAAGTTACACCAGTGGAATATCATCACTTACTGGCAAAAACTATTGGCAACGTCTCAAGCACCTGAGACTGTACTCTCTCCAAAGGAGAAGAGAAAGATACCAGATCATATACACCTGGCAAATGTTGGAAGGTCTGGTACCAAACATTGGCATCAAATTAAGCCAAAACATCACGCGAGGAAGGTCATGTTATATTGAAGGACACAGGACAAACTGCTCTAGACTGAAGACACTAAGAGCCAGCAGCTTCAGCAGATCAGGTCCAAAGTTGTTCAACAGCCTCCCCTCGTGTCTAAGAAACATGTCAGCCTGCAGCGTGGATGTCTTCAAGAGACACCTAGATAAATTCCTGCAGAAGATTGATGACACACCTCCTATGCCTTCGTACCAGACGTGGCCTCACTACAATAAGCTGGACCACCTCATCCCAACATACCTCAGGCAAAACGGAGGATACAGCGGCAGTTCTTGTAGCTGAGGTCTATAGACTGAAATTCTTCACAAGGTATCACAAGGTATCACTGCTATTAGGTAAGGGTTAGGTAAGATTAGATGAGGTGTATTTACTATATTTATTGTATGTGTATGTGGTGGTCTGGTGGTTAGCGTGTTGGATATATCAGCTCAGTCACAATTTATATATATTAAGCATTTCTATCTATTCTTTTAAACCACCATCTTCCCCCAGCCTCTATAAGGATAAATATATATAATTTAAAAAATATATATACCTTTTTATATATATATTTTTTTTTATCTATCTATCTATAATTTATTTTAATGTAATATAATATGCTTTTCTATCTCCCCCCCCCCCCCCCCCCCAGGTATCGCACTCCTAGTAGTATTGCCTTTGTGTCTGCTGCGTAAATTGGACAACCTATCATCTATGTCTGCCTGTTCAATTCTGTTCTACTTCTTCTTAATTACTGTGGTAAGTATAATAATGATAAATGTGTCTGTGCCAGTGTGTGTGAGAGAGAGAAAAAATAACTAACCATTCTTCTCTTGTCATATTTTGGC
>JAXIVD010001833.1:45000-73752 GCA_036785275.1 Cancer borealis
GTGTAGATAATTTCATGGTTAGCTTCAGACAGGGTGTTGTGCAGGTGGCTATAGGTGTTACAAGATTAGGTCCAAGGGTTAGATTTCTGGTTGTGTTTGAACAGTGTCCCAGCAGGGGAGAAGGGGGGTTAGGTTAAGGTTAGGGATTAATTTTTTTATTCTTATTTTTATTTATTTATTCATTTATTTATTTATTTATTTTAATATTGCTTAATTGTTTTTTCTGAATTTGATGTTGTGATTTCAGATTTCAGGGTATAGGTAGAGATGACAGGTTAGGTTAAGTTAGAATAGTGTCAGAGTGGGGTGATCCAGGGGGGTGTAGCCCCCCTTTTAGTATAGGTTTCCGACAGTGTAATATGGGGCTAGAAATGCTTCTAACAGTGTCATCTAGACCCTGAGACAGTTTAGTTACGTGTGGTGTATTGGTTGAAACTGCAAATTTACCTTATTATTATTACACAGACACATACATATATTTTCACACCATAAACACCCCCCAACACACACACACACACACACACACACACACACACACACACACACACACACACACACACACACACACACACACATATATTTTCACACCATAAACACCCCCCAACACACACACACACATACATTTTCTAACGCATACTCTATCCCAAACGGCTCTCGAGAAAGATCCGGCTCTTCTCGTTCATCTGGAAGAGCCGGCTCTAAGAACCGACTCGTTCACAAAGCGCCCATCACTACTGAGACAGTCTAGCACATCAAGGTGGCGGTCCAAGAAGAAGAAGAGGCGGTGAGTACTGTGAGCATACGCTCCTGATTTTTTTGAAGATTAGAAGTGTATTTTGGGCTGGAGGTAGCCCTAGAAGGAGTAGAGATGTACAGCAACGACTGCAAAAAGTGTAGGCAGGAGGTGTCACAGTGGGCTAGGGCGGTAGCCTGCCAGAAATGTGATGAATGGTACCACCTCAAGTGTGTAGGCCTGCAGAGCGTCAGTAATAAGGTTCTTAAGTGTAGGAACCTACTGTTTCTCTGCGATACGTGTATCACGAGGGTGGAGGAGGGGAACTGGGAGGGCCTGACGGTGAGAAGTGAGGTCGGAGGATCGGACACGGAGGAGTCTGTGGAGGGTAATGAGGAGGTCAACACAGGGAAGGGGGCCAGTAGGTCCGTCCCCGCCACGACGGTAGAGGGTCAAAGCAGCGAGGACAGAGATCCCGAACCTAGCACGGAGACGGAGGGACCTCTGGACCCGTCGAAGGGACAGCAGGACCACACGTATAGTGAGAAGGCTGGGAGGAAGGAGCAGGAAAGGGTGAGGGAAGATAACCCTGACAGGGAGGACAGGTCGGTTCGTCCCAAGGACAGACAGGACCAGGCTGAAAAGAAGCCGGAAAAAGGGCGAGATAAAGGGGAGCAGGAAAGGACTAGGAGGGAACAGGAGGACCATAGTAGGAAGGAGCAGGAGAACAGTGGCCCGAGGAAGCGAGGGGACCATGGCAGGGAGAGGCCAGGGTCGTGGATGGGAGTGGGGCAACACTCCTGGGAGAAGGTGCTTGATAGCAAGCAGCCATTCCTGAGGGCAGCTAGCAAGGGAGGAAGCAGGAAACTGTGGGTGTTTGGAGACAGCCTCATGCGGGGAGTGGGACAGGAGATCCAATCCCTGGCAAAAGGCAGGTACGATGTAGTAGAGAAAAGCGTGCCAGGAGCCAACATCAGGGACATCCACAACACTGTGGAGGATAACCTCAGCCAACTAAGGCCTGAGGATCTGGTGTTGGTGGAGGGAGGAGGGAACGGTTTGGAGGGGATAGGTGGAATGGAGAAGATAGTGAGTATGGTGAAGGAGAGAATTAACAGGCAGCCCTTGGTGATGTGTATCCCAATGAGGCGAGGTAAGGAGAGAGGGAGGTTTGGCCAGGAGAGGAAACTGGTCAATAGAAGGTGTGTTGAAAAGCTGGAAGACTGGGGGTGTGATGGATTAAAACTGTGGGAGAGGATGGATTGGAGGAAGGTGTGGGCACAGGACGGTATCCACTTGTCCAACATTGGGAAGGTGTGGATGGCGTGGAATGTGGTGGAGTGGGCCCAGCACTGGGAGGAGGCTAGGACAGCTAGGCAGGAATAGGGAAGGGCGCGGAGGGGAGAGATGCTGCTTGCCTTCCTGAACACGAATGGGTGGAGTGAGGGAGAGAGTATGATGTGATAGGAGTAGGTGAAACTGGGTGGCATGATAACGTTGGGTGGAGTGAAGGGAGCTGGGTAGTAATCGGTAGAGGTAGGCAAGCTGGAGAGAAGAAAGGTGGAGGTGTGGGGGTAATTATGAGGGAGAAGGAGGGTAGGAGCATCGAGATCAAGTTAACTAGGGAGTTAGACAGTGGACTGGGGTATAATAAGGGTGATGTATTAACAGTAAAGGTTAGGGAACAGGAGAGTGACTGGTGGGTGACTGTGGTGTATATGGGAGTTGAGGGTCGAATGAATCATGACGAGAATAAGAAGTTGTATGAGACGCTGAAAAGCATTAAGGAAAAGGTAGGGAGGAATAGATGGGTAATAATGGGGGACTTGAATGGGCACATAGGGCTAATGGAGGAGGTAGTGAACAGAAACGGGCAGATGATTTTAGAGTTTGTTGAGGATACGGACCTAAGGATCAAGAACTGGGAGTTAGAAGACCCGGTGACCTGGAGAGATAGGAGAAGTGAGTCTGCAATAGATTATGTGTTGGTTAACGATCAGGTAGAGAAGCAGGGCTGTAAAATATGGAAAAATGAAGAGGTAGATTTTTCAGACCACGTCCTGATAGGGATCACATGCGGGAAGACGAGGAAAACCACAGGAGTTAAGAAGGAAGTTTGGAAAGAAAAGTGGGATATAAAGAATGCAGATTGGATAGCTTACTGCAGAGAAATGGATGAAACTATGCCAGGAGAGGTAGAAGAGGTAAAAAGGACAGTGAGCGAATGGGAAGGGGACATTAAGGAACACATAAAACGCCAGGCGATGAAGTCCGTTGGAGTAAAGAAGTTCAAGGTAGGGAAAATAAAACTGAAGGGATGGTGGGATGAGGAGGTAGCTAAGGCGATTGGAGACAGAAAAAGGGAAAATAGGAAGCAAAGGAACTTAGCTAGACTGGCAAAGCAAATGGGAGGAAGGTACGAAGCAGAGTGGGCAGAGGCGTGGGACAGGTATGTAGAGGCGAAGAAAGGGGCCCAGTCAACCATTAGAAAGAAGATAGGGAAGTGGGAGGAAGAGCAGGCAAGAACACTGAGCAACATGCCACGGAGGGAGAGAGAAAAGGAAGCTTGGAGGCGGTTAAGGAGGAACCTGGGTGGAACAGGTCCGTACCAGGAGGTTAAGCTGAAGGTGAATGGCAGGGAGGCAAGCAGCGAGGAGGAGGTGGTGCCCGTGATAGAAGATTATTGGAATAGGATTATATGGAAGGGGGAAGAGGAAGAGCATATGGGATACCTGTCTCTATACAGTGAAGTTAGGGAGATGGAGAGCATAGAGATAGAGGAACAGGACATAGCATCAGCAGTAAGAGCCATCAAGATAGGAAAAGCAGGTGGGACAGATGGAATCTTGGGGGAATTTATAAAGTATGGAGGGGAGGCACTTAGGCAGGCACTAGCTGGGCTGTTCAAGAAGATACTGGAGGGGGGAAGTGCCTCAGGATTGGAATAGAAGTAGGGTTACTCTAATCCACAAGGGAGGGGGTAAGTCAAGGGAGGACATAGGTAATTACAGACCCATCGCAGTAATGAACACCCTGGCAAAAACATTTGGGTGGGTGATAAACGATAAGCTGAGGAAATGGATAGAGGAGAAAAGGGTTCTCGGAGAGGAACAGAGTGGTTTTAGGAAGGGGAGAGGTGGCCTAGAAAATGTGCCAGTGATGAAGGAAGTCATAGAGAGGAATAAAAAGGTAGGAAGAGAGCTGTATTTAGTATTCCTAGATTTGGAAAAGGCATATGATAGGGTAGATAGGAGCAAGTTAATGACACTACTGACGCACAGAGGGGTAGACAGGAAGGTAGTGCAGGTGATTAGAAAGATGTATGAGGAAAATGAGGTGAAGTTTACGATAGGTGATGTTAGCACTGGATGGCTGAGAAATAACATAGGAGTACGTCAGGGTTGTGTGATCTCCCCAACACTATTTAATTTATACATAGAGGAGTTGATAGTGAGGATTAGGATGACAGGGAAGGGAGTCAGTGTTGGGGATAGGAGATTAGGGTGCCTAGCCTATGCTGACGACATTGTGGTAATGGCAGAGAGCAAGGAGGACATGGAAGAGATGTTGCAGGTAGCCAGTATATATGGGCGAGAGTGGAATGTTAGGTACAGTGAAAGAAAATGCAAGGTGATGGAGTTTAATAGCCAGGAGGAGGGACAGTGGGTGTTAGGAAACAACATTCTGGAGGTGGTGGATAGGTACACTTACTTAGGGCTAGAAGTGAGTAAAGAAGGAATTGGAGGAGAGAAACAGATGAAGATAAATGAGGGGAAGGCCAGGAAGATGACGGGAATGATAATTAATGCAGGTAGTAGATCAATTAATAAGTACGAAGTAGGGAGGAGTTTATGGAAGGGGATGGCTGTGCCGTACTGTCTATATGGGTCTGAGATTACCTATTACCGGGAGGGGGACGTAGCAAAGCTAGAGAAGAGTCAGAATAGAATAGGCAGGTGGGGGTTGGGTGCTCCACGCAGTACAGCAGTAGAAGCCATTAGAGGAGAGATGGGCTGGAGTACTTTCAGGGAGAGAATAATTAAAGGGAAATTAAACTTTGTGAAGAAGATGGAAGGACTTGATGAGGATAGGTGGGCAAAGCAGATACTGAGAGAAGGTAATAGCAGGTCGTCATGGAAGAAAGAAACGAATAGATGGAAAAGAAGGGAGAATTTGGAAGAGGATTGGCATAGGATGAAGCCCAGAGAGGTAAAGAAAAGGATAGAAGAGGGTGGATTAGCTAGATGGCAGGCAGGGATGGAAGCTAAGTCCACACTGAAATGGTATAGGTGGAAGGAGAGGCCCGAGGCACTCAAGTGGCATGTAGGAGATTGGGGCAGTAGACTACTAGTAAAGGCTAGGACAGGCACACTTGAGGTAAATGCAAGGAACAGGGATGGGTTAGACCAGGACTGTAGTAGTTGCAGAGGAGTCAGGGAGACCATAGGGCACTTCTTAGTAGAGTGTGGCAGGTACGATGAGGAAAGAGACAGGTTGATAGGATCTATAACGGCAGTGGTAGGAAGAGAAGAGTGGCGTAGAAGACTGGAGGAGGAGGAGGACGGAGGAATCCTCACAGTGCTGGGCCTGCACAGGGGAGAGAGGAGAGAGAGAGAGAGAGAGAGAGAGAGAGAGAGAGAGAGAGAGAGAGAGAGAGAGAGAGAGAGAGAGAGAGAGAGAGAGAGAGAGAGAGAGAGAGAGAAAATCATAAGAGCAGCTAAAGAGTTCCTGACACAGGCGTGGGGAAAACGGACATAATATGGGTACAGTTGTGTTCCCTGTGATGTGCTCTCTGGTGCTCCTCCGCAGGTTGCAGAGGAATCAGGAGCAGAACACTGAAGGGAAAGAGGACCTACGAAGCGATAAAAAGCGAAAGAGGTCACAAGAAGAAGAAGAAGAAGAAGGAGCCGCGGTGATGGTAGGAGTGTTGTCGCTTGATGTCCGTGCGTGCGTGTGTCTGTGCGTGTCATGAGTTGTGAGTGTGTTCATACGGTTGTTCAATATGAGGCAAGTACGTAAAGCCTCATATTACGTGTGGTTCTCAGGTGCTGGAGAGAGTAGGGGCCTGCGAGGAGGTGAATGTGTTCGGCCCGTCTTAGCGTGTCTGTTGGCGCGCGAACGCACGTCAAAGTAACCTTACAAATCACCGGCCGTTGTATTCCTGTTCTAGCTGCTGCCGAGGGGGGCGGCGCTCTCTCAAGGCACTTCATCCCCGCTGCTGCTATAACTTACGTGCAGCAAGAAGGTAGGCCTAACGATGATATAGTTAGCGCTGTATTACTACTCTATAATCCTGCTACGCGCTGTCCTGTCCATCTACATGCCTATAGATGTGACAGTACGGATACTGCACGGCTATTACGTGCACATCTAACCCCTCCTCCTCCTCCTCCTCCTCCTCCTCCTCCTCCTCCTCCTCCTCCTCCTCCTCCTCCTCCTCCTCCTCCTCCTCCTCCTCCTCCTCCTCCCCCTCCCCCTCCCCCTCCTCCTCCTCCTCCTCCTCCTCCTCCTCTTACTCATTAGCTACTACTATTACTATTACTATTACTACTTGTTTTATTCTAATACTAATACTACTTATACTTATACTTATATTTATACTACTATTACTACTAATACTACTTATACTACTACTACTAATACTACTAATACTGCTACTACTTATACTACTAATACTACTACTTATACTACTACTAATACTACTGCTACTACTTATACTTATACTACTACTTATACTACTACTACTGCTACCACTGCTACTACTACTACTACTACTACTTATACTACTACTACTACTTATACTTATACTTATAATATGTTGGACGACTTACTGGAGTAAGTGTGGTATGCGAGATGTATGTGGGTGTTAATATTAAGTTAATTAAGCGTCAGATCTGAACCGAAGGAAAAATATGTTAGAGAGTACTGGTTGAAGAAAGAAAAAGAAAAAATAATAATGGTGTCAAAACAGATTCCATGAATTTAATAGGAATATAGCGTGAATCAGTGTTTAAACTGAGGAGGAGGGGGTGGGAGGGAGGGTTGGAAAACATATCGTACCGCGCTACCGAAGCCCTGAGTCCTTCCCTTTGCATCTCTTATTTGTAAATTTTAATCAAATCTACGTTATTGCTTCGTGTGTGTGTGTGAACGATTGTTATTCTCTCTCTCTCTCTCTCTCTCTCTTCTCTCTCTCTCTCTCTCTCTCTCTCTCTCTCTCTCTCTCTCTCTCTCTCTCTCTCTCTCTCTCTCTCTCTCTCTCTCTCTCTCTCTTCTCTCTCTCTCTCTCTCTCTCTCTCTCTCTCTCTCTCTCTCTCTCTCTCTCACTCTCTCTCTGTATGTGTGTGTAACTGAACAAGTGTGTGTGTGCGCGTTTAAGGACAGCTAGCTTTTTCACACGAATTTCACCTTGGCTCTCTCTCTCTCTCTCTCTCTCTCTCTCTCTCTCTCTCTCTCTCTCTCTCTCTCTCTTCTCTCTCTCTCTCTCCTCTCTCTCTCTCTCTCTCTCTCTCTCTGTAAATGTCACCTGATAGAAAAAAAGCGCGACTTACAATTACTATCATCATCAGCATCATTATTTCCCTCTTCCCTCTCTTTCCCTGGCCTAATTTGCCTAAGTTTTCCTTAAGTTTCCCTTAATAAGTGTTCAGGGAAACAGGGATTACCCAGCTAGCCTTAAAAAACACCCTCAATTTCTCCCTGTGTAACATCTGTTAATGGTCAGCTGGGAAGGGAAATTTTTATGGTAATTTACTTTCGATCTATTTCCACCTGTTTTCCGTGTATGTGGGGGGTTTGTGATGGAGGAATGGGTAGATGGGTGATGTGGGAATGAGTGATTATGCGGGTGTTCATCTGGGTGAAGGAATGGGTGAGATATGGGTGATTTAGTGAGATTAACTTTTTTGGTGGGTAAATATTTCGCATGGTTTTATCAATTTAATCTTTAATTATTTTGAATTCTGTTATCTCTATGTGAGTTTGTCTTACATTATCTTGTAGAGCATTTAATTTTACGTTTATTAAGTGCCTTGTAAGTTGTCGTAGTGGTTTAGGTAAAGCTGAAAGTGAACATATTGCAAACATTTTATTTTATTATTATTATTTATTCGTTTTGTCTGTTTGTTTATCCGTATTTATTACACTCTCTCTCTCTCTCTCTCTCTCTCTCTCTCTCTCTCTCTCTCTCTCTCTCTCTCTCTCTCTCTCTCTCTCTCTCTCTCTCTCTCTCTCTCTCTCTCTCTCTCTCTCTCTCTCATTCTCTCATTCTCATTCTCTCATTATCATTCTCTCATTCTCTCTCTCTCTCTCTCTCTCTCTCTCTCTCTCTCTCTCTCGCTCTCGCTCTCGCTCTCGCTCTCGCTCTCTCTCTATGTCTGTTTCATCATCATTATTTTTTTATCTTTAAGGAAGAGAGATTTTATTTTATATTTTAATCAATTTATTAAGCCGAAGGCAACAGACCTATATAGTAACATTGATGGCAGGGCACGCTAAACACACACACACACACACACACACACACAGTTAGTTAGTTTGTTAGTTAGTTTGTTAGTTACTTAGTTTATTGACAAAAGAACACATTACACAAACAAAAAACAAAAAAGTTAGTCCATATTTATGTCCAGATAGACATAATTTGGTTTCTTTTCATTGTAGAGGAAATATCTTTGAATTTCTTCCGATACATAACTGCACACTTCCTTTATATGAGAGTCATCATTCAACTTGACTGTCAACACATAAACAAAAGCCTCTGTTAGGCAGGTGTACGACTGCTCGTTTCTATCCTCAGGTTATGTGACATCAGTCTCAGTCTTGAGAAGGAATGTTGTATTGTCTCTCTAAGCCAGTGGTCCCCAAACTTTTTTCTATCATTACCCCCTGCACCCAGTTGAACCATCCAGATTTCCCCTTCATGTGTACTTATACAGGAAACAAGCTTGGGACACTGAATCAATATAGGCCGGGTATGTTTATGTCAGATGCTTCCGGCTAACTGACTATTCGTAACACTGTGTAACACCATTCCACTCTCCCCTCAGAGCTTAAGTTTGGACGTGAACCCAACCTGGCAATGACTTATAAAGCAAAGACTTCCTCTCAGACAAGCCTAAGCACATAATCCTAATCACATTATGCTTTACCACAATACACAAGAAGTCACATGGAGTGTAGGACAAAATTTCCTTACCTAGGATACAAAATTATTGCTGACAAAACCATCCCATGAATTATATATATATATATATATATATATATATATATATATATATATATATATATATATATATATATATCATAATTCTTTGTTTTATTATTTGTAATGTATGAATATTTCTAAGATGTAAATTATTACATTCATTATATGATAACCCCAATCACAAAAAATCTTACTTAACTTAACCTAACCGGTAAAGATTCGTTTCCTTAACCACTCAATATTTCCTTACCTTTATAATGCACTGCAAATTTAATCTCAGAAACTTGTTCAAATCACTTCAAACAATTATGCCACAGAATTACAGGAAAAGAATCAACATTTTTATTAGGTTACGTTAGGTTTGATGAAATTTTGATAAGTTTAGTTAGGTTGATCGGGTTAGTTTTAGTTAGACTAGTGTGTGTGTGTGTGTGTGTGTGTGTGTGTGTGTGAGCTGGGTCTTGGCCAGGCAAGGGCGTTAAGAGCCAACTGGACGTCACACATCATTACTGCAAGCAGGATGCCGTAAAGTAAGCACAACGGCAGAACATGGCACACGCTGCACTCTTGTCTGCCTGCACTCAACCATCAACATGTTTGTGGTGTGCGCGGAGACTGACCCGAACACACTGGCAATGGTTTCCAGGACTGGCCGTGGAAAGTTGACGAAGGGCACGGGACAGATGCTCAACAACTGACCCGAGAAACAGGATGGAATGGGTGGCAGGAGGGAAGGGAGGCTGCAGACCGTCAAGTAGATTTTATAGAATAGGGTGATAGTGATATTATGTACTGAGAACCTTATATTACCTAAGGGGATGGTGTGGGCGTGGTGATGGATGGAGGGGTGGTGATGGTGTGTGATTACTTCTTGTAGGTGTCAGTTTGAGTGACATCATTTGGTGACAAACACACACACACACACACACACACACACACACACACACACACACACACACACACACACACACACACACACACACACACATACCTTAATTCCCAAGGGTGCCTCGCCATGGGATTAAGAGAGAGAGAGAGAGAGAGCCATTAATATTATCATTATTATTATTATTAGTGTTATTATTTATAGTAGTAATTGTATTGTTATTGTTTCTATCAGTAATTATCATTATTGATATAACTATTATTGTCATTATTATTGTTATCAATATTATCATTATTATTGTTGTCATTATTATTATTATTATTATTATTATTATTATTATTTTTACTATTACTATTATCAATATCATTTTATTTACTATTATCATATTATTAATATTATTATTATTATCATTATCATTATTAATATAATTTTCCTTATCATTATTAGTATTATTAATGATATTATAATTATTATAATTATTATGATCATTCTTCCCACCAAGTGTCCCATTCCTCTCTTCTTCTTTTTTCTTCTCTTTCTCTCTCTCAACTAAAATTTTTGCCTAAATACAAGGATATCGCTTCTGGACGTGTGTATCTTTAGGCTATTTACAAAGTCGCATTCCCATGGGAGTAATCCTCACACACCTATACCTTCCTCGCCCCCCCCCTCTCTCTCTCTCTCTCTCTCTCTCTCCTCCTCTCTCTCTCTCTCTCTCTCTCCTCTCTCTCTCTCTCTCTCTCTCTCTCTCTCTCTCTCTCTCTCTCTCTCTCTCTCTCTCTCTCTCTCTCTCTCTCTGACACACACACACATACACACACACACACACACACACACCTATTTGTATATTTAAATTATGTCTTATAAGACTATTTCTATTCACCTTTTAAATACAAATAAATTTTAGAATTATTGAGAGAGAGAGAGAGAGAGAGAGAGAGAGAGAGAGAGAGAGAGAGAGAGAGAGAGAGAGAGAGATAATTTGGGGATTAAGATGAAGGAGGGGTCACTGGCGTTCAGCCAATGACAGATCCCATGAAAAAGGAGGTGACATATGTCGCCTGATTCGGTATTTTGGTTAGAAAGAGTCTGGTATACTATCCTTGCGATCACTGTGAAGGTTAGGGAGAGCCTCGCAGGGATTCCAGGGGACTGTACCTGACCTTATCCAACCATGTGAGATCAACTATAAGACACGGTGCACGATTATTATCTTTCACCTTAGCGTTGAAGGAGGGTATGTGTGAGAGGGAAAGGAGGGGCTTGTACCCAGCCAGGTGTTGGTATGTCATGCTTTTGAGTGGAGTGTATACAAAAGTGGTGCACAGACGTCCGTAGGGGGGACAAGGAGGCAATTTCTCCCTTTCTTAGAAAATACAAAGTGAGTTTGGAACTTTTCCTATCGTGTATTTTTTTTCCTAAGAACAATTTTGGTACAAGTTTTCATAATGTGTCGAAATTTTTATCATACCTAAACCTAAACAAAACTAACGCTTCCCCACTTAGACTTCTTGGCCGAAATCATGTTTTTCTTTTCTTAATTACTAAAAATATTAGGTTTACGTGAAACGGGTATAGAATATTAAAGAAAGAACAAGAGGCGCACATTCCTTTGGACTATAGTGCAATGAAATTGGAATGCAAATAGAAGTGTAAGAATGGAAAACATATTTTCAATCTGTTATAATTTGCTAACAGTTATATAAAGAGAAACATTGATGAAATATATTATATAGATTTAGTTTGGTAATCTCTATGTATCTCTAAAATGTATATATATTTAAAATAAGGATATCATATACAAGTATTGAAAATAAAACCTTTATTTGGTAAAAGTGAACAAATAACAACTACAAAGCGCTACTAACTACTAACGGGCGGGGGCCAACCACCTCAAGCCTCCATTGAGCCTACCGGCGACACGGGAAAAACAACAACAAACATTCTAATAAATAAAATTAACTACACCCTCGCTTGAACCTGGGAGCTTCATGCTTTATAAACATTGTCTCACTCATCTTGCTTGCTTTCCTTTGGTATTCGTAGTTTGGTAAACTTGCAAACAAGTTGGCAGTGTTAGTGCGTGCAGGGCCAGGTGTGTGTTTCCGTGGTGCAGTGTTATAGTTAAGGCCTCTTCTATTTGCGTGAATCCGTTTCAGATCACTGAATCTGGGTGGGGCTTGGCCGCTCTGGGCGGGGCTTAGCCGCGAAATCGTGTTCTATTTACCATCTTAACCCGTGATCTGTAACAGATTCCTGAATCCGTCGAATCTGATTTGGGAGGTGGGTTATAGCAGACGACACTCGTTCGCGGGTTTTTTGCACCAGCCTGAGCCAGCCTCTTCTCAGAAGTTAATATTGATATATACCTCCAATAAAACAGTGTATATATACGAGGAAGATAGTAAGCGGTAGAGAAATGTAGGAATGTTACTGTAGGGACAGAATTGTATAATAGTGGTGATGAATATCAAAAACAAAGGAGATATATAACAGCAGCCTCTTCTCGGAATCTATTATTAATATATACCTCCAATAAAAACAGTGTATATATACGAGAAAGATATTAAGTGGTAGAAAATTGTTTGAGAAATACTACTGTAGGCTTAAAATTGTATAATAATGGTGATGAATACCAGAAACGAAGGAGATATAACAGCAGCCTCTAACCGGATTATTTATTTTCTTTGAATTTTTATATATACTCCCAAGAAAACAACTTACTTGTACGTGAAAGAGATGAAATGGTACAAAAATTCTGCATAAATGTTAGTGTAGGTACAAACATATGTATAACCGTAGCATATGAATAGTTAAATAAGATATCCCCAAAGTTTATTTTGGTTAAGGGGAAGCTCTACTCTACATTGATATACACATGATTCTGACACTCATTACCCAAATAAATAGTTAATAAGATATCCCCATTCCCCATCTTCTCCCAATAAACATGAGGACATTTGGGAATGTAAGGATTTTTGGCTGGATGTAAAAGTAAAGTTTTACCCAAATCTAACCTAACCAGGGAAAGCCTATCGGCGCTACAGATTAGACATATATAAAAATAAGGGGTATTTCTTTACAACTACTGCTCCACCTCTTTATTATATACATGAAGTCTTACATACTATACATAGTGCACTCAACACATCTGTGAAGGTTTTAGGGGCTGCTTACCATTATTTACCTCGCAAAAAGTCTTAGAAGTTATGTTATGTTGGTTAAGTTAGGTAAAGTTATGGTTAGGTTAAGGTTGTTAGGTTAGTTTGCGGTTATGTTAAGTTAAGTTTGGTGCGGTTCAGTTAGGTTCGGTTACATAAGATTTTTACATTATAATACCCAAACCCCGAAAAAAACTAATTTGCGAACCCTAACCTCCGGGTGATAAAATGTAAAAATCTTATATAATCGAACCTAACCATAACATAACCGTAACCTAATAACTTTAACATAACCATAACTTGACATAACCTAACCAACCTAACATAACCTATCATAACTTCAAAGAAGTTTTGCGAGCTAAATAATGGTGAGCACCGCCAGAAACCTTCACAGATATGTTGAGTACACTATGTATAGTATATTTATAATAAAGAGGTGGAGCAGTATTTGTAAAGAAATAATAGGTGTAACATTGTCAAGGTTAACCTTGAAGTTCATCAGACTTGAATCTACTTTTCAAGAATCTAATGGTGTTTTCAATAACACATTTAGTTATATAAAGATTTTTTATTGTACAATAAGCAGGTTGGTGATAATTAGGGATGCCGCTGTCACCCTAAATGCATCAGGAAATGAAAGTTATAACTCTCAACACTTCCTTGGAGAAGTGACTAGTGTGACGGCTGGGCAGCGACTGGCCTCTCATTGTTATTGTAACAGTCTGACTCAGTCTTTCAGCAACAGTCTGTTTCCTTTCCTTTGTAACAGTCTGACTCAGTCTTTCAGCAACAGTCTGTTTCCTTTCCTTTGTAACAGTCTGACTCAGTCTTTCAGCAACAGTCTGTTTCCTTTCCTTTGTAAAAGTCTGAATCAGTCTTTCAGCAACAGTCTGTTTCCTTCCCTTTGTAAAAGTCTGAATCAGTCTTTCAGCAACAGTCTGTCTCTTTGTCTTTGTAAAAGTCTGAATCAGTCTTTCAGCAACAGTCTGTCTCTTTTTCTTTGTAAAAGTCTGAATCAGTCTTTCAGCAACAGTCTGTTTCCTTCCCTTTGTAAAAGTCTGAATCAGTCTTTCAGCAACAGTCTGTCTCTTTGTCTTTGTAAAAGTCTGAATCAGTCTTTCAGCAACAGTCTGTCTCTTTTTCTTTGTAAAAGTCTGACTCAGTCTTTCAGCAACAGTCTGTTTCCTTCCCTTTGTAAAAGTCTGAATCAGTCTTTCAGCAACAGTCTGTTTCCTTCCCTTTGTAAAAGTCTGAATCAGTCTTTCAGCAACAGTCTGTTTCCTTCCCTTTGTAAAAGTCTGAATCAGTCTTTCAGCAACAGTCTGTTTCCTTCCCTTTGTAAAAGTCTGACTCAGTCTTTCAGCAACAGTCTGTTTCCTTCCCTTTGTAAAAGTCTGAATCAGTCTTTCAGCAACAGTCTGTTTCCTTTCCTTTGTAAAAGTCTGACTCGGTCTTTGCAAAAGTCTGAATCAGTCTTTCAGCAACAGTCTGTTTCCTTCCCTTTGTAAAAGTCTGAATCAGTCTTTCAGCAACAGTCTGTTTCCTTTCCTTTGTAAAAGTCTGACTCGGTCTTTCAGCAACAGTCTGTCTCTTTGTCTTTGCAAAAGTCTGAATCAGTCTTTCAGCAACAGTCTGTTTCCTTCCCTTTGTAAAAGTCTGAATCAGTCTTTCAGCAACAGTCTGTTTCCTTTCCTTTGTAAAAGTCTGACTCGGTCTTTCAGCAACAGTCTGTCTCTTTGTCTTTGCAAAAGTCTGAATCAGTCTTTCAGCAACAGTCTGTCTCTTTGTCTTTGTAAAAGTCTGAATCAGTCTTTCAGCAACAGTCTGTTTCCTTTCCTTTGTAAAAGTCTGAATCAGTCTTTCAGCAACAGTCTGTTTCCTTCCCTTTGTAAAAGTCTGAATCAGTCTTTCAGCAACAGTGTGTTTCCTTGTCTTTGTAAAAGTCTGAATCAGTCTTTCAGCAACAGTCTGTTTCCTTTCCTTTGTAAAAGTCTGAATCAGTCTTTCAGCAACAGTGTGTTTCCTTGTCTTTGTAAAAGTCTGAATCAGTCTTTCAGCAACAGTCTGTCTCTTTGTCTTTGTAAAAGCCTGAATCAGTCTTTCAGCAACAGTGTGTTTCCTTGTCTTTGTAAAAGTCTGTTTCCTTGTCTTTGCAAAAGCCTGAATCAGTCTTTCTGTTGTGTCCAATTCTTCTTCACTGGTTATCCATCCTTCACCTTCACCTTCACCTTCATCATCATCATCATCATCATCATCATCATCCTTCTCTGCTTCCATCTTTCCACTGTCCAATTCTTCTTCACTTGTTATCCATCCTTCATCATCATCATCATCATCATCATCATCATCATCATCATCATCATCATCATCATCATCATCTTCATCCTTCTCTGTTTCCATCTTTCCACTATCCAATTCTTCTTCACTTGTTATCCATCCTTCACCTTCACCTTCATCTTCATCATCATCATCATCATCATCATCATCATCATCATCATCATCATCATCATCATCATCTTCATCCTTCTCTGTTTCCATCTTTCCACTATCCAATTCTTCTTCACTTGTTATCCATCCTTCACCTTCACCTTCACCTTCATCATCATCATCATCATCATCATCATCATCTTCATCCTTCTCTGTTTCCATCTTTCCACTATCCAATTCTTCTTCACTTGTTATCCATCCTTCACCTTCACCTTCATCATCATCATCATCATCATCTTCATTCTTCTCTGTTTCCATCTTTCCACTATCCAATTCTTCTTCACTTGTTATCCATCCTTCACCTTCATCTTCACCTTCATCATCATCATCATCTTCTTCATTCTTCTCTGCTTCCATCTTTCCACTGTCCAATTGTTCTTCACTTGTTATCCATCCTTCACCTTCTTCATCATCATCATCATCATCATCATCATCATCATCATCATCATCATCTTCATCTTCATCATCTTCATCCTTCTCTGTTTCCATCTTTCCACTGTCCAATTCTTCTTCACTGGTTATCCATCCTTCACCTTCATCATCATCTTCGTCCTTCACTATTTCATTGTTCTTTATTTCCGTGTGTTCTTCAGCTTCCTCGTTAGTTCGATACAGCTTCACAAGAGTGTTGAGATGGTTCATCAAGTTGAAACGTTGACTTTCATTCTCGTAGCATTCCATCTCCTCAAAATAAATGAGGCGATACTGCCACGGCTCGATCACAACAACATTTATGAATGTGTTCACGTGTGTGCGGATGAAATGGAGTTTATGAATCAGCTTCCCGCCACCACGGAATGATGACATCAATTTGGCCGAACGTGCATTGGACGCCATCTTGGTAAAATCTATCATAGGACTAAAAATGTGATCGCAATTCAAACTTTCCTGACAGGTTGGAAGAAAACAAATGCTACCTTTGTTTGCATCTTGGTCAGTATTACTTTTGGGTGAGTGAACTTGTTCGTTATGTTCATCCTCTTGTTCATCCACGTGCACTATTGCCGTAATAACTCCAGTGGTGATATTGGTGTTTGGGAGGGTAACAGGGGAAGTGTTCTGTTCTTCCTCACCGTTGTTCTGTTCTTCATCACCGTTGTTCTGTTCTTCATCACCGTTGTTCTGTTTTTCCTCACCGTTGTTCTGTTCTTCACCGTTGTTCTGTTCTTCCTCACCGTTGTTCTGTTCTTCCTCACCGTTGTTCTGTTTTTCCTCACCGTTGTTCTGTCCTTCCTCACCGTTGTTCTGTCCTTCCTCACCGTTGTTCTGTCCTTCCTCACCGTTGTTCTGTCCTTCCTCACCGTTGTTATGTTCTTTCTCACCGTTGTTCTGTCCTTCCTCGCTGTTGTTCTGTTGTTCCTCACCGTTGTTCTGCTGTGCCCGCGTCCTTCGTCGACAACAGCACCGTTTCCTTAACCAGCGTCGGAGCCGAGACCAGCAGCCTTTCTTTCGATTGGCTGTAAAGTCGTAGTGGTAGTTTGCGTGCTCGCCCAGGACGCAAGTTACCCTCATCTCCTCCTGCCTCGCACACACCCACGGGCAGCAGCAGCACAGCCAAGCCAAGCAGCCTCCCGGGTTCACCTTCTCTTCTCCTCCATGAAAACGTATCACAGTGTATTGCCGTGACAGCGGCTGCAGCGTCACAGGGCCAGGCCTTCGCCAGCCTTCACTCATAGCGTTGGGGATCACTTTCTCCTGATTCTTCATTATTTTGTTATTACAGATATGCTCATCTCGCAAAACAGCGATGCCCAGAATATTGAGGTAGTTTATTTCCACCCTAAAAGACGGATCCACTAACTCCAACCTAAGCTAAAAGTTAAGCACCAATCAGCTCCAAGCTATAGCTTGGAGCTGGTGGATCAGTGATTAATAGCTCTAAGCTAAACACCAATCAGAACCAAACTATAGCTTGGAGCTGGTGGATTAGTGATTAATAGCTCAAGTTAAGCACCAATCAGGACGCATTTACACACGTCTTATTTATTTTTTATTTATATTTCTTTGTGTGTGTGTATATATATATATATATATATATATATATATATATATATATATATATATATATATATATATATATATATAATATATTATTCCTTAACCTGTGGCGATGGTAGGCTTTAGGCTTAATAGAGACGTTAGATTATTGGCCTCCGCCCAGTTATCTGGAAACAAAGTTCAGATTCGTGTTCAGCATACTAGACAACTTTCATGAGATTCTGAGGTGTAGAAATTTTCATGAACTTTAGGAGGGGAACCCATTGTAATTTTTGCCTATTTTTTTGTAATATCTTGTTAAATATGAGATTTACGTTAAAAAAAAAAAACCTATACAATAGTAATGAAAGAGCTTGTGAAACCCGTTCTAAAGATAGGGAAAAATTGTAGATAAAGAAACGGAATAACAGTCATTCTTTGTATCTTTATATTGTGTACATTAAGTGGGGAGGTTATTTCTATGGATATTTTTTTTTATAAGTATGAAACTAACATCGCCCAGTGGAACAGACACGTGACAAAATATAGAATTCAAATTTGTAATCTTCCAGAAGTGTTGACAAAGTTTTCCTGTATGACGAGAGGAGGGAATGAACCCATGTAGTTTGTGGCATGTGTCCGGTGAGTGAAGACTAGCAACACTGTAACTATCGGTCCTGACTGTTGTGTGTTGTGAAGGGTGGCGGGAAAGGACAGGTCACAGGGGGAGTGATAGGGTTATGCGTCACCCGTCACTGTTACCACGGGTGTTCCCTTTCACTTTATGTAAGTACGTGTACGTCTACACTGCTACTCACTATCATAATATAATATAATAATTTTAATCTTGTATTTTTTTTGCTCTTGACTATTTGTGAGAGTAAATGAAATTAATTTTGCATTCCTTTCGTCCAGGTGTTCATCAACAATGAGTTCTACAAGGCCGAGAGTGGCAAGCAGTTCCCGACGGTCAACTCAGCCACGGGGGAAATCATCACCATGGTGGAGGAAGGTGATAAGGTGAGGCCCCTTCTACAGTGTGTTGAGATCTGCCTTGCTCAATCGGGGAGTTCCAGGCACTATTTCCTACCTATATTGGTTGATATAGTCATGTTTTAGGTACGAGGAGAGACAATGTAAAATAACTATAGACATCGCTTCATTTGTTTTCTCCTATTAGCCAAATGGTACTATAGCCTCCATTCCCCCGTGGATACCCAGGCCGAGAGGTGTTAATTCCTTAATCCCTTACCGATTTTCCTCCCTCCTTCCCTCCTTCCTTCCCTCCTTCCCTCCCTCCTTCCCTCCTTCCCCTCCTTCCCTCCTTCCCCTCCTCCTTCCCTCAACTTTCTTCTTTTTCTCTTTTTTGTTTCTCTCTCTCTCTCTCCTCTCTCTCTCTCTCCTCTCTCTCTCTCTCTCTCTCTCTCTCTCTTCTCTTCCTCTCCTCTCTCTCTCTCTTCTCTCTCTCCTCTCTTCTCTCTCTCTCTAAATTAATGTATAATATAGAAAAAAAAGGAGAGAGGAAGAGAGAGAGGAGACCTCCTTTGACCCTACCTTTCTTTATCTACCTTTTTTTTTTTTTTTTTTCTCTCTCTCTCTCTCTCTTCTCTCTCTCTCTCTCACTCTCTCCTCCTCTCTCTTCTCTCTCTCTCCTCTCTCTCTCTCCTCTCTCTCTCTCTCTCTCAACAATTCTATAATTTCCTTGTTTAAAATGTGATAAAAATAAATTTATAATACCTCTCTCTCTCTCTCTCTCTCTCTCTCTCTCTCTCTCTCTCTCTCTCTCTCTCTCTCTCTCTCTCTCCTCTCATCTCTCTCTCTCTCTCTCTCCTCTCTCTCTCTCTCTCTCAACAATTCTATAATTTCCTTGTTTAAAATGTGATAAAAAAAAAATTTATAATACATCTCTCTCTCTCTCTCTCTCTCTCTCTCTCTCTCTCTCTCTCTCTCTCTCTCTCTCTCTCTCTCTCTCTCTCTCTTCTCCTCTCTCTCTCTCTCTCTCTCTCTCTCTCTCTCTCTCTGTGTGGTGTGTGTGTGTGTGTGTTTGCTTTTGGACGCTGGAGATTGTTTGCTTTTTGATAAATAAAAAATGATGTTTGAATTATTCAAAGAGAGAGAGAGAGAGAGAAAAAAAAAAAAAAAGAGAGTGAGTGGGATAACAAAAAAAGAGAAGAAAAAAAAAGAGAGAGAGAGAGAGATGTATTTTTAATTTATTTATCCACATTTTTAAACAAGGAAATTATAGAATTATTGAGCGTGAGAAAGAGAGAGAGAGAGAGGAAAAGAGAGAGAGAGAGAGAGAGAGAGAGAGAGAGAGAGAGAGATGAGAGAGAAAAAAAAAAAAGTGAGTGGGATAACAAAAAAAAAAGAGAAAAAAAAGTGAGATAACAAAAAAAATTCACACACACACACACACACACACACACACACACACACACACACACACACACCACACACACACACACACACACACACACACACACACACACACACACACACACACACACACACACACCGACCCACCCACCCACCCACCCACCCACCTTAATTGTGGAAATGACGCCACCTTAGTAGACAAATAGTGCGTTGAATACACAAAAGTGATAATACTGTGTGGTAAAGCGGTAAAGCACAACCTTAATCAGGGTAAAGCATAGCTTTAATTAAGATAAAGCATAACTTTATCCTGATTAATGCCAGTAATGTCATGAAATGAGTATGTGGCGTACTATCTATAATAGCACAGCTTACAGGTACGGCAGCCGTACCTAAGTGCTCGCTTATAGATACGGCACGTGCCTATCTTTGGGGTAATAAAATATGAATAACTCATAACCAAACCAAACCGTACCTAACCAAACCTAACATAATCTAACCATAACCTAACGAATGCTGTATTCTTATAGTGCTCGCTTATAGATACGACACGAGCCTAACTTTGAGATAATAAAATATAAAAAGCTTATATAACCGAACCAAACCGTACCTAACATTACCTAACCTAATCTAAACATAACCTAATGAATGTTGTATCTTCATAATGCTCGCTTATAGATATGGCATGTGCCTAAGTTTTGGGTAAAAAGCTTATATAACCGAGCCTAATTGAACTAAACCGTACCTAACATAACATAATCAACCTAACATGAAAGATGCTTTACCAGGTAAATAATAAGGCACAGGCCGTACTAATAGCGGATGAATATAGTGGATGACAACGTATCTCCAAGCACTTCGATCTATAATTTGTCAGTTTCCAGGTGTTCAAGATACGAGTTTAGTACATTGAATCAACAGTGTTTAATAATGAATATGTAGATGTTAGAAGTTATCATAGAGCAAGGGCAATTAGAAAATATTTAGATGAACACAAGCCATTTTCTTTCGTAGCCACACGCCATTCTGGTGAAGATGTAAAAAACTTTACAAATAAAATAACTGTTAGCATAACCTTCCCAGAGCTGCAGTTCAATAAGCCTAACCAAAACTAACCTAACCAAACCGAACGTAACCGAACCAAACAAGACCTAACTTAACCTAACCAAACCTAATGTAACCTAAAATAAATCGTATTTTTTTCTGTAATTCATCGGCATAACTGTTAGATATGACCTTAACAAGTTTCTGAGGTTGAATTTGCAGTGCATACTAAAGGTAAGGAGATATCGAATAGGTCATCTTACGAATCTTTACCGGTAATAGGTCTGTAGACTACACATTAAATGGCACTACCTTAGGAAGGTCATATAGTGAGAGGGACTTTTGGGAGTTCAAGTAAGCAGTGACTTGCGTCCCAGGGAACAGTGTATTATAGTTAGACAGATAAATAGAAAGATACTGGGATTTATTGGTAGGTGTGACAAATAGAAGTTCTGAGGTCATTTTGAGGTTGTATTTAACACTAGTAAGACCCCATTTAGATTATGCAGCTTAGTTTTGGTTATGTACTTTGTTGGACTATTTTCGGCGCGGACATTAATTTTGGCAACCATAACAAAGAGGAAATTAATGTCGCCAAATAATTTCAAATAAAAGTACAGTAGCTATGTTTTACTTTTAATAAAGTTTTTAGGAAAGTTTGCAAGCCAGATAATAATATTTCGGCACCAAGTCAAGAAAAAGTGTTTTTGTGGTGGCCACAGATTGGGCCCAAGACGTTCTTCGAAACCCAATCCCGCGACGGTTTGAATGTCCATGTTTATCTCAATGATAACAGCATGAATACTAGCCAATAACACCAAAATAAACAAAGCAGCACCACAAAATAAATAAAACAATATAAAACACTTATAAAAGAACTTAAAAACAAGAAATAATAATTATAATATTTATTTCTTGTTTTAGCCCCGCGGTTTGAATGTCCCATGTTTATCTCAATGATAACAGCATGAATACTAGCCAATAACACCAAAATAACTCTACAAAATAAATAAAGCAACATAAAACACTTATAAAAAAAACTTAAAAACAAGAAATAATTATAATAACAAGTATTTATTGTTTAACCCGGTGGTCTGATAGTCGCCATTGTCCGCGCCGTAGCTTGCGTTAACAGCGACACGCCATGTCACATATTTCTGGCCTTATACCGCCTATAGAACTTACCTGGGAGTGTGTGGCGGACAAATTGATAAGAGAAAAGTTCCTCCTCACTGCCTTATACCTTTAGTTAGAGCTGTAAGAAAAGGTAAGAAATTTATTAGTGTTTAAAAAATACTTTTCAAACCCTATTAATTTTGAGGTGAAATCTGCCGCTGAAACACACTTATATGGAGGGGCGTGTGTGTATTTGACTTGGTACAGCATTCTTTCAAGTAAGGTTAGGTAGATTGTTAGGTTATGTTAGGCTATATAAGCTTTTTACCCCAAAGTTAGGTACGTGTTGTATCTATAACCGAGCACTGAGAATACGGCATTCGTTAGGTTATGGTTAGGTTAGTTTATGTTAAGTTAGATTCGGTTCGGTTAGGATAAGTTATATAAGCTTTTTATATTATTATTTATATTAATCTATAATCTATATAATTATCTATATGGTATACGGTCATTTCGCCCACACGTCAGTTCGTCCACACTCAAGAGTTACTTCGCCCACACTAAAAACTGGTAAATTTATACTTTATGCCAATATTCCACATCTCTACCCCACCCACCCCAGCAAGCTTGGGGGAGCCTGGGGAATCGGGGTTTTTTTTTGGGGGGGGAGGCATATGGGAGTGATATATGGCCTTTGAAAAATCTAGGGGTATTTCCCTACATTTTGGGAAATTTCCCCAGATTTAACCTAAATTACCCTAACCAATCCTAAACGGGGGGGCTGCGCTCCCCTTGGACCCCCCCCGCTGACACTGTTGTAACCTAACCTAACCTAATTTACCCTAGCCTAACCGGGGGGGGGGGCTGCGCCCCCCCCCATGGACACCCCCCCCTGACACTTGTAACCTAACCTAACCTATTTATTGGTTGAATTGCAAATTTACCAAGTATAATTTCATAACTCACAATACCTTAAACGAGAGCATGAAGTTCCTGGCTGTGGGGTTATCCTCTACTATTCCTCCAAGGAGCCATACAGTGGGGACACTGAACAGCTGCTTGTAGGACGCCGTGCTCCCTCAGAAAGTCGTACAACAAATCGTTTTTTGAATGAAATTTGGCGATTATTTGCCAATAATCCAATTCACAACCTTGACAAGTAACTTCAACGGTAGCCATGATACAACTGAGCAGAAAAATGTCACCTGACCTGTGTGCCACGCCTACTATTACATATAGCAAGCTGTGATTGGCGCAGCTGGTGCTGGCAATTGGTGGTGGCACGTCATTGGACAGAGGAAATATAGACAATATAATAATCCTCTGTAGCAACAGGACCCAATCCCATGCTTGAAACCAAAGCCCGTGCTAAAAACAATTGATAGTGTTTGTTTGTTTGTTTTGACTTCGAGATACAGTCCACCCACACTCCAAAACTGTACCACATTCACGGACGTATTGCAGTGTTATTATTCATTTCCGACAGGTAGTGTAATCAGTGAAAATGTTGTAAATAGTAAGAGCAACAAGCTGACGGTAGCCATAACCTTCGACGGTTTAATGGCATAAAGTATAGTAATACCTAAAAACTTTATTAAAACGCCAGAAAAACATACAAAGAATCAAATTTCATCAATCTAAAAGTGAAATAGAACGAATAACTAATGTCAATAATGCTAAAAATCAAATAAAATGAAACTAATGTCATTATTCTAAAACTAAAATAAAAGTGAGCATTCAGGTAAGATGCATGTCATTAACGTTATCAGCTTTACTGGTCCATTGTAATGTTAGTAAGCCTTGAGAAGTTGTAATAAGAATCTCTCGCCTCTCGCCGGTAAAACTATACAATCACTACTCCAGCCCTTCTTTTTTTTTTCCTTCCCTACATAGTATACATAGTGTACTCAACACATCTGTGAAGGTTTCAGGCGGCGGGGAAACCATTATTTACCTCGTAAAACGTCTTTGAAGTTATGTTATGTTAGGTTGGTTAAGTTAGATTGAGTTATGGTTAGGTTAAGGTTGTTAAGTTAGGTTACGGTTAGGTTAGATATGGTTCAGTTAGGTTCGGTTATATAAGATTTAAAAATTTTATTACCTAAATCCAGAAAAAATTGAAGGCTGAGAACCCCAACATAACCCTAACTTAACCCTCAATAACCCTAACCCCCAACATAACTCCCAATAACCCCAACCCCCAACATAACCCCCCCCTTTCCCTCCACAGCTGTTCGTTCCTCCAGTCAGACAACTCTAGACTCCTTAGACTGTGGCAGACTGAGAGAGAGAGAGATGGTATATTTATTTATTTTATTTTATTATTATTTGCTGTGTGTGTGTGTGTGCGTGTGCATTTAATAGTTAATCAGTGAGTCAATCAGTTAATTAGTTAGTCAATAAATTAATACCATAAACTACAATAATAATTTCTCCACAGAGCAAAAATTCACCACCACCACCACCACCACCACCACTGATGCTACCCCACCACAGTCTACCACAGTTGGGAGGAGCGTCGGGGCAGGCCAGCATGGAGGTGGAGGCTTGGCAAGGCGCGGGGAGAGGTGTGCCCTGGCCACATCCGCGTTATATAGATTAACAGCCAATACTTTTGCCGATGAAAATAATGACCAGGTATGTGTGTGTGTGAGTGTGTGTGCGTTTGACTGCTCTTTCAAAAAAATTTCCTCAAACAGAAAAACTTATTTAATGAATATTATTATAAATTGAAAAATCTACAACTTTTATTCATATCATTTTTATGTTTTTGTGCGGATTTTTTTCTTCTTTTTTTGTGGCCCAAAAATGTTCACCAGAAATTAGGTCGAATTCGTTTTTGCCAATTTACTCCGAAAATATTTGTCCTACAAAAATAACATCCGTATATAAATTTATTGGCCTTGATGAGATCTATAAGATACTGTTGTCAGTTTTCCAATACGTATCTTAGTTTAGGAGAAAATGTAAGTTTTGTTAAAGTTTTGTGAAAAATACAAATTCATAGATATCTCCATTACTTATAATCCGATTTCATTCTACTATGGCTCAAAATAATGGGCTTTTTATGCTCTTTCTTAAGTATTCAATACAACTTTTACATAAGTATCATAGTTTTCGAGTTATTAAATAAAACGTAATTTACCATGAAAATTTTCACCACCTCAGAAACTCATGAAAATTAATACATAAAGGTTTTCAATGATGACGAACACGAATATAGACTCAGTTTTATCATTACTATAATATTAAACACTAAATTACCTTAAATAACGTAATAATAATAATAATAATAAAAATTATAATTATTCTAATCCTCTCACTTTCCTTACAGCTACAGAAGAGCCTTGGATCCTCTTCCTTCGACTACATGGAAACTCTCACAGACCTTGTGCGTGAATATACTTTACGCACACAGACAGTCACAGCCACTGAAAGGTGTGTATGCCCCATAAATACATGTGTGTGTGTGTGTGTGTGTGTGTGGATTCTTGGGGGGTTGAGAGATAGACTGATTGAGATAGAGAGAGAATAATTGTGACAGATTGAGAGAGGGAGGGAGAGGGAGAGGGAGAGGGAGAGAGAGAAGGGAGAGGGAGAGAGAGAAGGGAGAGGGAGAGAGAGAAATAAGAGATTTGTAGGTCTAAATATTATTATTATTATTATTATTCTTTCTTTAAATATTAATGATTTATGGTTATTATTATGTGTGTGTGTACATGTATGTGTGTGTATGTGTGTGTTTATTTCTCGTGGGAGCTTACACGTATTCATGTTTGTCTGCGTACAGTAAAACCTCGATATAACAGACCCGCTTATAGCAAATTTAGGATATAGGGAACATCAAATCCTGGCCGAACCAAGTCGGATATAACTAACCAATATTTGTTGTATCCGAGGCGCGGGGTGAGCTGGCCGGACTCTCCCCGGCTGTACCAGTGGTCAGAGAAATGGCAGATGAAGTTTAATGTTAACAAGTGTAGCATTATGAGCGTAGGTAAAGGTAATAGGTCTGTAGACTACACATTAAATGACACTATTTTAGGAAGGTCATATAGTATGAGGGACTTAGGAGTTCAAATAAACAGTGACTTGCCCCCCAGGGAACAGTGTATTATAGCTAGAAATAGGGCCAACAAGATACTGGGATTTATTAGTAGGTGTGTGACAAATAGGAGTTCTGAAGTCATTCTGAGGTTGTATTTAGCGCTAGATTATGCAGCTCAGTTTTGGTCCTCCTCCTCCTCCTCCTCCTCCTCCTCCTTTTGTAATGATCAGTGCCCCGGGAACCCCATCTCAGACCCCAGACCAATGCCCCGGCTTACCCGACACCATTGAACATATTTTCCGAGGCAGACAGTCGCCCCGGAATGGAGACAGACTATTAGTAATCAATTAACGGAACTGTTGGACGGGACGGAGAGAGAGGAGGAGGAGGAGGGGGTGTCCGGGGTGGAGGAAAGTGCCTTGCCCCCCCCCTGCCCCGCCTAAACTGAAGGGGGAGGAGGTGGGGGAGGTGCCAGCCGGGGCAGGACAGCATTTAGAGAGGATGGTGTCTGAAGCCAAGAGATTACTGAGAGCTAGTTCTAAGAGGTGGGTCTCTCTCTCTCTCTCTCTCTCTCTCTCTCTCTCTCTCTCTCTCTCTCTCTCTCTCTCTCTCTCTCTCTCTCTCTCTCTCTCTCTCTCTCTCTATCTCTAAAATTCATCCTTCCCTCTATCTCTAAATTTTATCCTTACTTTCTCTCCTTATCTTTAAAATTCATCTAATCTCTCTCTCTCTCTAATTCTACCTCTCTTTCTATCTTTAATTTTTCTTCTATCTCTAAAATTCATCCTTTCCTTGCTCTCCTCCTCCTCCTCCTCCTCCTCCTCCTCCTCCTCCTCCTCCTCCTCCTCCTCCTCCTACTACTCCTACTCCTACTACTACTATAATCTAACTTTGCTTTGGGGGGTTAGGGATGTACTCTACGTGTGTGTGTGTGTGTGTATGGGGTTGGGGAAGCTGTGTGTGTTTGTGGGGGAAGGGGGGAATTGAGGATGTAGTGTACGTGTGTGTGTGTGTGTGTGTGTGGATTGGGGGAAGGTGTGTATGTGTGTATGTATGTAATGATAATAATAATAATAATAATAGTAATAGTAATGCTTTGCCGGCAGGAGTTAGTTCCCTTGCTCATCGCCGCGGCCGGACACCAAGCACACCCAGGCCAGCGGGAAACCCTTTTAAACCTTCTCCTCACCCTAAGGAAGCGGCCGGATGAGGAGCAGCGCGGGGCAATGTTACCCGGGGTCGGGGCTCTCAGACACCTGCCCCGGCCACTGCCCATCCTACCCCTGAGCTTAGTTTAGTCCTGATGTCCTTAGAGGCGGGGCGGTTAGGGGCGGTAATTGACCCTATTTTTAGCCTTACTAGAGGAGCAGGTATCCGGGGCGGGGCAGACAGGACACGAGAGGGAGGTTGGGGGCTATAGCATGTACCATAGAGGCCATAGCTATCTTACTACCCTTTCTATTATCTGACCTTATCACCTCTATACCCTCCGGAGCAGACCAGCAAGATCCATATACCCCGGCCCCGCCCCTACCCCAATGCCCGCTATAATTGCCCTTCAGGATGTGCTAGGCGGGGCAGGGCAGGCTGAGGTAGCCTTATATACCCTACATAACCACCTGGGTAGAGAGTGGGTAGCCCCATGGCCCCAACTGGACCATTTCCGGGGCAGTATCTTACCCCGGCTTGTAGATACCTTAGCCAAATTAGACACATGGCCCTGGGCAGCTTTAGCTGCCTTCATGGCACTCTTCACTCAGCTGACCCACTGCCTTGGCCCCACAATAACAGCTAACACTCTCGCCCCGCTCTTCACAGCCACTATGGACGGGGCGGAGGGCTTGAGGTATTCCTAGGCAGACAAATTAGCATTCTTTGGCTATCTGGGGCGGGGTTAGAGGCGCCCCTACATGCAGTCAATACTCTTATGGCTGCCCCGAGACAATCTGAGGTTGTATTAGTAGCTCTATGGGGCAGTGTAGTCCATCGTGCCCCGGCTGTGGGTGATGCTGCTGCTGTGCTCTGGGGCGGGGCGGTGGCCAGGGCGGGGGAGGAGTGCCTGGGGTCAAGGATAGTGCCGGTGCTGGTAACACTAGCATCGGATTCTGATAATAGGGTGAAGGCTGCTACACTGACTCCCTTGGCCACGGTCCTAACTACCACTACTACTAAGGAGGTGAATATATGTATGTGTACGTGTGTGGGTGTGAGTGTGTGTGTGATATGATTTAAGTTAGGTCACTTCCCAGCAAGTGAAACAGGACAGAGTTTAGCCTGAAAGTAACACATCTAATTAGTTGACCTATACTACTGAAGGGTGTATCAGGGTGTGTCTGGGTGTTTCAGGTTAATATAAACGCTAGAATCACTTGAGGAAAGAACGCGAGGTGAAATGAAATGGTTATATATACATTAAAAGAAATAAAGATATTAATAGTAGCAGGTTAACATTAATTAAAGAGTGTGTGTGTACCTGTGTGTGTGTGTGTGTGTGTGTACCTGTGTTTGTTTTTATCTATATATATATATCTCTTATTCTATTTTATAATGTATTCTTCTCCCCCCCCCCCCTAACCACCACCACCACCACCACCACCACTCCAAGGTGATAGACAAGGTGTGCCTTCAGCTTGAGACTGTGGCCGAAGATATACACACCGCGCACACAAAACTTATACAACAGTGTGAGTATAATTACGTACATGAGTACCGTACTGTGAG
>JAXIVD010001834.1:5000-7500 GCA_036785275.1 Cancer borealis
AGATGAGAGAGAGAGAGAGGCGCTAAAGGAGGGAAGTATGCATGTGTCATCTATCAAGTGTGATTTATAAGAGGTGAGGCTGATTCCCTGGTAACTTCATATGCAAACTCCTTCACGTGCTGCTGAGAGGAAGGGAAGGAGGTGTGGAGGGAGGGCGAGGGGCTAAGAGGGAGGGAGAGGGAAGTAAGGAGAGAGGTGTGGAGAGGACGTGGAGGGGAATATATATAAGAGAAGATCACTTCATCGAAATCTCGGAAGGGAAAAAGGTTTTGTATATATTTTGTCACTATGGAGCCTAGAGTAGAAAGTTTGATGCACACACATACATACATACACGCACATATACATACACACAGACGTACACATACACGCGCACACATACTCACACATACACATGGTACTTACATGAGTTCCAAAATTAATATCTTCAACAAATCACAATTAAAAGAAGATCAACATTTTTTTCTCTTCATGTCTGATTATTTTTGTACCCAACTTGTGGAGACTGAGTGACCCCGACCTCCTCTTCCTCTTCCTCTTCCTCTTCCTCTTACTCTCTTCCTCTTCCTCTTCTCTTCTCTCTTCTTCCTCCTCCTCCTCCACTTGCTCCTCCACCCGTCCTTGTTCTCGAGAGTGAGTGAGTGATGCTGTTGTCATTGTTGTTGTTGTTGTTGTTGTTGTTGTTGTCATTGTTGTTGTTGTTGTTGTTGTTGTTGTTGTTGTTGTTGTTGTTAGTGTTGTTGTTGTTGTTGTTGTTGTTGTTTTGTTGATGTATAAAGAAAGGAAACAATAAATATTAAAGAAAAAACGAAGCTAAAAGTTGAAACAATGCACAAAGAAAAAAAATTGACAAGTAAAAATCTATACATACACAACAAAATAATCAAAGAAAACAAAACAAAAAAAACAAAAAAGCAACAAGAACAACATAATAAAAAAAAAACTAAAAAAAAAAACTCAACACAAAACAGGATAAAATAAATAAAAAATAAAAAATAACTGAAAAAAAATAATCGAAAAAAAAATAATAAAATCATAATAAAAACTTACTTAACAAAAAGCCAGGGTAACCATAGGAGAGCTCTCAACCTGCGGCAGAAACAAAAGAGCACGTTGCTGCGTAAGTGGGCGTGGTATTGTTGGGACGGTCTGGTGCATGATACTGAGGAGTGTGAGTGTCGAGGAGGAGGAGGAGGAGGAGGAGGAGGAGGAGGAGGAGGAGGAGGAGGAGGAGGAGGAGGAGGAGGAGGAGGAGGAGGAGGAAGAAGAAGAAGGTTGACTTGGAACAGGATGAAGTGCAGTACGAGGTGAACCAAGAGGAGGAGGAAGTGGAGGAGGAGGTGGAGGAGAGGAGGAGGGAGGAGGAGGAAAGAAAGGTCGAGGCAAAGGAGAAGGTGAAGGAGGAGAAGAAAAAGGAAGAGGAAGATGTGGCTAGACTAATAAAAGAAAGAAGAGAGAGTAAAGGAAGAGAAGGAAAATGTTTTTAGAACCGTAGGATGGATGGAAAAAGATTTGCACGGTAAAAGGGAGATAAAGAGAGAAAGAGAGTAAGCGAGGAGATGAAATGAAAGTAGAAGCAGAAGGGGAGGAAGAGGGATAAGGAGAGGAACTGAAGAGGAAGAGAAAGAAGATAATTGGCCAAGTGCAACTGAGGGGGGGGAAACACACACACACACACACACACACACACACACACACACACAACACACACACACACACACACACACACACACACAACACACACACACACACACCACATCACACACACACAACACACACACACACACACTCCACACACACACACACACAAAACACACACACACACACACACACACACACACATACACACACACACACACACACAACACACACACACACACACATACACACACACACACACACACAACACACACACACACACACACACACACACACAACACACAACACACAACACACACACACACACACACACACACACACACACGAGTGAAAAGTAAGAAAGCGACGAAAAAGGAAACAGTTGAAGACGAATGAATAAATGGAAGAAAGGAGGAGGAGGAGGAGAGGAGGAGGGAGGAGGTAGGAGGAGGAGGAGGAGGAGGAGGAGGAGAGGTGAGGAATTGGAGGAGAAGTAGTGAAAGGTTAAGTAGTCTCTCCTTCAGAATTTCAAGATATTGAGGGAGAAAAGGAACAAAGCTCATTTACAAAAAAAGAAAAAAAAAATTTGAAGATTGACCCACCACCCCCCAAAAGAAAATACATTAAAAAATAGACCTTAAATGAAAAATAAAAACATGAATAACAAAAAGCAGTCACCAAGAACTAGAAAACACAACAACAACAACAACAACAACAACAACAACAAAGAAAAAATACAACAACAATAATAATAACCAACAAGATAGATACAAAGGAACCGAAGAAATGAGGGCAAGGACGAAGGAGGGGAATGAGAAGCAATTCCAAAAAGAGGTTAGTGGAGGAAGAAGGAAGAAGGAAG
>JAXIVD010001834.1:12500-22500 GCA_036785275.1 Cancer borealis
TTGAAATAGTGGACAAATATTTTCATTATTCTTCGGGTTTTCTGGAGGAGGAATAGGAGGAGGAGGAGGAGGAGGAGGAGGAGGAATAGGAATAGGAATAGGAAAGGAGGAAGGAGGAAGGAGGAAGGGATGGAAAGGGGGGAAATGAATGCAGTAATTATATACAGTGCCACACTTCAAGACGTGAAATGTATATGTGAGGTACATCCTCGCATACGGAGGACGGCATTACCTGCAGCTTGTGCCACACACCTGGATTTAATAATGGACGTGAACCAGTAAAGTGTAGGTGTTGTTTGTAGGCCGTGTGTGTGTGTGTGTGTGTGTGTGTGTGTGTGTGTGTGTGTGTGTGTGTGTGTGTGTGTGTGTGTGTGTGTGTTGGGAGAGATAGGTGTGTGTGAGAGTGCTCTTTGTGTTGCTGCTCGCTTCTCTCTCTCTCTCTCTCTCTCTCTCTCTCTCTCTCTCTCTCTCTCTCTCTCTCTCTCTCTCTCTCTCTCTCTCTCTCTCTCTCTCTCCGCAGGGACTGAACACTGTTTAATCGCCTTATTTCATTAATTTTCCTAACATTTTGATAGTAAATAAACCATTAATCATCATCATTGTTATTATTCATCACTATTATCATTATTATTATTATGATTATTATTATTATTATTATTATGATTATTATTATTATTATTATTATGATTATTATTATTATTATTATTATTATCATCATCCTTATTTTACTTGCATATCATTATAACATACATATCCTTTGTATTTTAACTGACGTCACATTGCACCCACACGCACACACACACACACACACACACACACACACACACACACACACACACACACACACACACACACACACACACACGTCACAAACAAGTATGCATAATATGTCTTAGTTTTACATTCAGACGCTGTTGCTTGTATATCCAGGCGAGTGTTCTGGTAACAATTTTTTCATAAGATATTCTCGTGTTTTAAGGAATAATGTTTAAAATGCATCACCGCTTAAGTGTATTTATGTCCCATCACAGAATGCAGGTTGAATGGAGCCAGGTGTGTTGTACGTGCCGAAAGTTAATTAACCTGAGAGAGAGAGAGAGAAAGAGAGAGAAAGAAAAAGAGAAAGAGAGAGAGAGAGAATGGTGTTAGTTAGTTACGTAAGCATTCCCACACGATCGCTCATTGCTTTCTTTTTATTTCGCAACCTTTTTTATTTTCTTATAAAATCTTACTTTACGGGCGAGTCGTGTTGCAGATGACAATGACAAGATTTAGATCATATTACTGATAAGACGAGAGAGAGAGAGAGAGAGAGAGAGAGAGAGAGAGAGAGAGAGAGAGAGAGAGAGAGAGAGAGAGAGAGAGAGAGAGAGAACAGGGTCTCGATGCAATGTCCAGCCTTCATCTCTCAGGTATTTCCTTCTCTCGCAGTCCATATGGCGGGAGGAAAGGAGGAGGGAGAGAGAGAGAGAGGTACAGAGGAGGGAAGATAAGAGGAGGAAGGGGGAAGGGTGAGGGGAGAAGAAGGGGGAGATGGGAGGAAGGTAGGACCTCTTAAGTTGAGGAGGGGGCTGAGTAACGTAAACAAGGATAGAGGAAGAGAGAGAGAGAGAGGGGAGAGAAGAGTGAAAGAGGGGAGAATGGACAGAGGGAAGAGTAGAGTATTAGGAAGAAGTGTAGGGGTGGAGGGAAAGCTAAATGGAATCCCCACAGAGTAAACAAAGGAAGAAGGAATGCAAGTGTAGGATAGAAGGACTTGTGAATATAATAGACGATAACTATTATATATCAAGACGCTTCATTAATCCTTGAAATGACTTACGATGTTTAAAGGAATTGTGTTGAAGAGTATTGGTATAAATGTTTTTTTACTTTTTATATAAGGATTAATGCATTGTAAGACCACATTGAGTTTGATAAGAAAAATAATATAAAACTTAACCTCCAATACCCATGATGAGACGTTATTAAAAGTATCTACAGAGATTAATATTTTTTTCCTCTGATAAGTATAAATGGAGAGTGTGTAGTGCTCTATAGTGTATTACAGTTTGGCTTGAAAATGCGAGAATGTTGGGGGAGTGTGCTAGGTCCTTGCAGCCTTCAGCCAGCCAAGTAATGGGAGTAAATAGCATGTGACAGACACGAGTGAATGTGTAAACGTGGAAAGAGTAAAAAATTGAATTCTACAACATAACGAAATGTGAGGAATCAGCTTAATGGATCCAGGAGGAGGAGGAGCAGGAAGGAGGAGGAGGAGGAGGAGGAGGACGAAGGGGGTGGAAGAGGATGGAGAAATTACTGGTAGTGGTAGTAGATTAGAAATAGAAATTGCAAAAAGAGGAGGAGGAGGAGGAGGAGGAGGAGGAGGAGGAAGAGGAAGAGGAAGAGGAAGAGGAAGAGGAGGAGGAGAGGATGAAGAAATTATGAAGATTGTAGAGATGACGGTGGACATAATAATGATATAGACAGACACAGACAGACAGACAGACAGACAGACAGATAGATAGACACACTACCACCTCTTACAATCTACAAACGCAAAAAAAGACAAAACAACTCAATAAGAATAATAAAAAAAAAAAGAAGAAAAAAAAACTGTGAAGTACAATCTAACAGAAAAAAAACTGGACCCAAAAAATAAAATCACGTTGGAAAAAATAAATAGTCCTATACATATTTTCCTTGTAATGCATAACCGTATATGTCACAGAAGGGAAGATAAACTCAGTATGCATAACTTGGTACTAGGAACTAGCTTCGATAAAAGACCTTTCAACACCCTCTCAAAGTAATGGGGGCGAGGGACGGAAGGGAAGAGAGGGGAAGGGAGGGAGGGCCAGGCAGTGAGGCAGGCAGGGAAAAGAGGGGAAGGGAGAGAGAGAGAGAGGAAGGGAAGAGAAGAGAAGGGAGAGAGGGTGGAAAGGAAGAGAGGGGAAGGGAGGAAAGGAGGGAGGAAGAGAAGGATAAGAGACGTAGAGTGAGGGCCGGAAGATATATTCAGAGAGAGAGAGAGAGAGAGAGAGAGAGAGAGAGAGAGAGAGAGAGAGAGAGAGAGAGAGAGAGAGAGAGAGAGAGAGAGAAAGAGAAAGAGAAAGAGAAAGAGAGAGAGAGAGAGAGAGATTTATGTTGATTTAAATGTCGTATTTGTCAGTTTTATTCCTGATTTTCACACATTGGATTTCACATTCCACCTACGTGTTTATCAAGTTATCTTTTATTTATGTATACAAACAGACAGCATCAGTGAAATAACAACCTTTCATGTAGTGGTAGTTGTCGCAGTAGTAGTAATAATAGTAGTAGTAATAGTAATAGTAATAGTAATAGTAATGATGATAGTGTGAAAATAAAAAAATAATAGCTATGTCATTTGTCTTAGTGTCTGTCAGTCTGTGTGTCAGCCTGTGTGTCAGCCTGTGTGTCAGCCTGTCTGTTATCGTGAATATTCCCAGAACACTCCTCACCTTTTGAAAGTCAGTCAGTCAGTTGTTCGGTCAGTCACTTCTACTATTGCATTCGTCACATCTTTGCAAATAACATTAAACACAAAATATATACATAGTTACTAATGTGTTGAAAACAGTTAAGTTGATGGTTATACAGAGTGACTTTGACTTGTGACTTTTTATATATCTGTCTAATTTTTACATCATAATCATCATGCATTTTTACCTTTGAGACATATATTTGAATAGCGTACACCATATATTAAAGGAAATGTATGTTGTAACGCAAATAAATGTAAAGGAATGATATGGGGATGAGTTTTAAAGTTTATACTGCAAGGGTTTGTAGACGTGCACATAATAATAATAATAATAATAATAATAATAATAATAATAATAATAGTGATAATGATGATAATAATAATAATAATAGTGATAATGATGATAATAATAATAACAATAATAATAAAGATAATAATAATAATAATAATAATAATAATAATAATAATAATAATAATAATAATAACTCATAAATAAAACTATACTCCATGATATGCGTAAACACGCTTGGCTGTCACCATTCCTTACAATCCTGTCAATGGTGATGAGCCCCAATCAACCTGTCAATTGCAGGTAAACAGGTGAACAGGGGGGACAGAGGGTGGCAGAGGGACAGGGGGACAGGGGGACAGGGGGATAGAGGGTGGCAGGGGGACAGGGAGACAGGTGGGCAGGGGAGAGGGTTAGGTCACTGTCCGGTCACTGCTTGGCTCAGGTAACCAATGACAAGCAGGCGAGCTAATTTAAATGTCGTGTTGACTAATAATGGAATCAACTTTACGTAAACTGACCTGTGAATGCACTTAAGTGTATCATATATTTGTATTCAGTATTTTATTGGCATTTATACGTGTAGAAATGCTTATGATAATCTGCTGTCACTTTACCTATGAAATGATGTAATTAATTGAGGTGGTGATTGACTGATTGACGTGTGATGCAATGAGCTTCAATCACCTTTATAAAACTTAAGAGTCAATGTTGAGTGTGTGGTGAAAAATGTGTCTTGTGGTATTGAGGTTGATGAAGTGTTACTGATGGACACAGAATGAAAATGATGTTTATGAATGAATGTTTGATAAGTCGACATATGCGATTTTGTGCTTTACTCCAGTTAATTGGTTGTATAAACACTCGTATCAGTTCGAGTTACAATGGATAGAGTTCAGTGTTGAAGGTTTTATAGTGAGTAAATGCAGTGTTATTTATTCATCTTTATTTATATTCACTGGATAAACTGAAAAGTGAATGCATAAAAAAGGAATGAAGGAATGTAGGTGGCGTGTAGAAAGGAAGAGAATAAAGGAGTAAGAAAGAGGGAAGAGGAAGAGGAATAACTGGAGGAAAGGGAAGAAGGAAGAGAATTAAGATATAGAGAGACAGGTAAAGGCTCGAAACGTGGACTTAAAGAAGAATGGAAAGAAAGATGGAAGAGAAAAAAGAAAGAAAGAATAGAGAGAAGTATTCTGGAGGTGGACTAGAAGAGGATGAAAGGGAATAAGAAAAGGAAAAAGTGATAGAAGGAAAAAAGATAAAGTAGAGAAACAGACAATGGAGATTAACCAGAGAAGGAAGTAGGAAAAAGGAATTGGAGTAGGAGAAATAAAAGGAGGAAAGAAGGAAAATATAGTAGTAAAAAGTTTGTAGAGGTAGAGTAGCGAAGGATAGTTGAAAGTAGAAAAGAGGAATAAGAAGAGTAGGAAGGAAGAGTAAAGAGAAATTGGAGTGTCAGATCTTTTTGAAAGTTTTGAATAATGAAAGTGTGTATATGGTATTGAATTTTCCTGTTATTGCTATGTACTACTACTACTACTACTACTACTACTACTACTACTACTACTACTACTACTGCATCAGATTTTCCGTTCCGTTTTCTCTTTCCTTTCACAAATTCACTCAATAGATGACAAGTCCTCTTTTGGTATTTCTTTCCTACAAATTTTCCATCAACAATTTTTCATTTTCCAACCTGTCACCTGTCAAATAAAGAGGAGGCATTTTTCCCCCTCCCTCCCCTTCCCTTCCTCCCCCTTCCCTTCCTTTTCTTCCCCATCATTACCTTCACCTATCAACCAAACGGGAAAATAGTTAATAAGGCAAATTATTTCTTTTTTCTTTACCTTTCGAAACTTTAAAAAAAAAAAAAAAAAAAAAAAAAAAAAAAAGCCTAGCGTGTGAGTAACAAAAACAGAACAAAACACGCAACAAAAACGTTACCAAACAAACTTCATAAAAACTGAAAACAGAAAAAAAACCAGTAAGCCAACAGTAAATCAACAGTAAACCAACAGTAGTAGAGAGAGTGTCACAACGACGAACGGAAACTTTATCACCAAATAAATCCTCAGGGAAACAAGTGAAGGTCGGTGTGGCTTGCAGCTTTAAGTGGCAAATTATAGCAGGAGGGAAACACGACTGGAAATCCTAACGTCACTAAAACACAACTGACACAAACTCTTTATAGATATTCTGATCATATGTGGAAGGTGATTGTAGCGGTGGTGTGGGTGTACATGTACGTAGGTGTGCGTGGCTGTACGTGGGTGTATGTAGTAGTAGTCGTGAGGAGGAGTGAGCTTAAAAACGTGGGAGGAAGTGTAGGTGGAGTAAATAGGTGTGTGTGGGAGTGGTTATAGAACATAGGAGTGAGTGTACGTGGGTTGGTGTGGTATAAATAGGGAGTAGGTGAGGAGTAAGAGGAAATAGTGTAGGTTAGAGTAATGGCTTGCAATATAAAGAAAAGAAAATGGAGAAATTATAAAGAAAATGAAAGAAAAAATAAAGTTGTGTAGAGTGGACGCGAATACTTGATATAAATTGCAGTTTCTCATTAAAGACACAAAGAAGTTATCAAGCACACACACAGTACACACCGAGAGAGAGAGAGAGAGAGAGAGAGAGAGAGAGAGAGAGAGAGAGAGAGAGAGAGAGAGAGAGAGAGAGAGAGAGAGAGAGAGAGAACGAAAAAGTCTAAATTCATCACCACTACCACACACAAACACCACAATCTTTACCACACACACACACACACACACACACACACACACACACACACACACACACACACACACACACACACACACACACACACACACTACACCACACACCAAAGCAAAACGCACATTCCCACAAGTGTCTTCATCCGTCGTCTTTATTCCTCACCTCCTCTCCTCCCCTCACTAGCCTATATAAAGAGCAGTTAGGGGGATGCACTAATACCACAACCCTCCGTCTGGCATGTGTTGTGTAGCCTTACAGTATTCAAGCACAGAACACCTTGGTATAAACAGATCTATGGGTGAGGGGTGATAGGGTGAAGGCTGGCAGGAAGGGAGAGTATAGGAAGGGCGTAGGGTGCGAAGGAAGGATGTAGGGTGAGAAAGGAGGGTGAAGGGAGGGAAGGGAGGGTGTGGGGAGAAGAAGGGAAAGGGGTGAAGAGGAGACGGGAAAAGGACATTGGAGGAAAATAGTGAGAGGTAGAAATTACTACATTATTTGTTTTTTCTGCTTCTGTGTGTGTGTGTGTGTGTGTGTGTGTGTGTGTGTGTGTGTGTGTGTGTGTGTGTGTGTGTGTGTGTGTGTGTGTGTGTGTGTGTGTTTGTATTTCACTCTTCATGCAGAATGGGCACGAAGCAATGTCATAAAAATAACAATAACAACAATAGCAATAATAACAATAATAATAATAATAATAATAATAATAACAAATATATATAATGGATGAAGGAAAAATCAAATGCGTTTCCAGCTTTGATCAGTCGCTTTAAGGGGGAACTAAGTAGCTTTTGCAATAAGGGTGAGATTCAGGGGAAGGACAAGGGGAGAGGCGACCTAACTGCCTCCATAACTATAACACTTTCTTGCCTCCTCCTTGACCACGTCGCTCTGTCACCATCTATCAAGGAACTGTTTAACTCCTCTCCCAGTTCTTCCTCCTCCTCCTCCTCCTCCTCCTCCTCCTCCTCCTCTTCCTCTTCCTCTTCCTCCTCTTCCTCCTCCTCCTCCTCCTCCTCTTTCTCCTCCTCCTCCTCCTCCTCCTCCTCCTCCTCCTCCTCCTCCTGCCACTCGTCTTCTTTCTGTCAAGTCTTCCTCATTTATCTTTCCTTTCCTATGCGGTATGTACGTAATGTCTGCTGTCTTTTTCTTCCTTTACTCTCTCTCTCTCTCTCTCTCTCTCTCTCTCTCTCTCTCTCTCTCTCTCTCTCTCTCTCTCTCTCTCTCTCTCTCTCTCTCTCTCTCTCTTCTGTCGTTTTATCACGTAGGAAATTTTTGTACAGGAAAGCATTTATTTATAAGGAAAGAAATTCAATTATATTAAGTAATACTTGAAGAAACTTGGAGAGCAAAGTATTTTTTTTAACTTATCTCTCTCTCTAATTGCATTTTACGATTTTAGACCATTTTCTTTTCTTTCTTTTTTTTTCTTTTTTTTTTTTGCTACATTGTACTGTGAACGAATCTCAAAATGCTTCGTTGGGAAAAAATAAATAAAAAAAAAAGGAATTAGCTCGGAAAGCCTAGACGATGACTTACATGACATTTAATTAACCACAAATTTACCTGCAAAACGGAATATGAGATTATTGACCTTATTTTTTTGGTTTTATTTATTTTTTTTTTTTCCTACATGTTCTGAATCTTTTTTTTATATTTTCTATACAGCAGCTTTTTTTTCTTCTTTTTTTTGGGGGGTTCCTGAGAAATTTGGAAGAAAACGTGACTTCCACCATGATAAAAAAAAAAAAAAAGTTACTAATGACAAATCGTGTTTTCTTGAAGTGAATTATTTTATCATCGTCATCATTATCATTATTTTATTATTACTACTACTACTACAACTACAACTACAACTACAACTACAACTATCACTAATTAGTAATGGATAATCTCACCTTACAAAATCATGGAATACTTTTCTTACAACTCTATAATTTTTTCATCCGGATAGACGGAATGAACGTGAATATATGTCGTGATTATATAATGTGAAATAAGAGAACATACCACACACCAACTCATTCAATAAAGAGTGGCGAGAATTCTTTTTCAATGTGCTGTATTTATTGTCCGGAAATAGCGGCACGCGAGCTGGCTGGATGAGAGGAAGAGAGAGAGAAAAGGTGAGGGAGGGAAAGGTTGGAAGAGGGAAAAGGAGAGAGGGAGGAGAAAGAGAGGGAGGTAGAAAGAGAGAGGGAGGGAGAAAGAGAGAAAGGAGACAGAGAGAAAGGGAGAAAGAGAGAGGGAGGGAGAAGGAGATAGGGAGGGAGAACAAGAGAGGGAGGGAGAAAAAGATAAGGAGGGAGAAAGAGAGAAGGAGGGAGACAGAGAGGAGGGGGGAGAACGAAAGAGGGAGGGAGAAAGAGAGAGGGAGATGGAGAGAGACTACTTATTTATTTGTTAGTTAGATAGTTTTAAACAAGCCTGAAGCGACACATTTTTTCGTTGATTCGTTGATAAACAAAACAGTGAAGCCTGAAATTAATAACGAATTATTTTTCTTCTTAATAGCAAGAGAATCACGCACGATGTTGATGCTTGTAGTGAATGACGATAGACTCATGTACACTGTCCCTTAAAAAATATGTTGTAGATACATAATACAATTGATATTATTCCTTCCTACAACAAACACACACACACACACACACACACACACACACACACACACACACACACACACACACACACACACACACACACACACACACACACACACATCCTTCATTTAATCTAACTATTTGACTATAAATAACTGTCCTTTCCCTCCCTATAAGTGTTACTATTTGATTAGATTAAACTGCCTTCATTCTGGGCAAAGATTTAAAAGACAAACAGCACGAAAGATGAATAGGAATGTTACCTTCTGTCAGCCACATATTTATTTAATTGTCGCTGAGCTAATTGGGCTGAAGCAAGGAAGGTGTTGGGTGTACTGGCAGCTGTTTGTGGTCAGTCAGGTAGCAAAGGTGAAGGTATGATTATATTGCTCAGGAAACGAAGATGGCAGCTATACTTGATGGTAAATCGTCGCATATAATAAGATGGAGATTACTGTGAAGGGAGAATGGATCAAGAAGATGTAGTGTACTTTTATAACCTGAAGTAATTAAAGAAGTGTGTAGAGGGAAGGGAGTTAATACATGCAGCACAGGTAGCTTTAATAGGAGGGAATATATGTTGGTGTATGATCAGGCAATATGAATTAAGAAGGATTTGTCTGTGTTTGTAGATATTCACTTTAATTGATACACCTACTCGATCTACCACAGAATCGGATCCTCTTTAACTTGACCGTATCTATGTATATTAACCTTAACAAGATACACTTAGGAAGGTATAAAGGGTTGGATGGATGCTCCCTTCATGAATATTTCACTTAGATGCATGATGGAATACTTCACTCAATACAAGGGTTGAGAATAATGGAATAATGGAAATGATTTATACGAGTGACCTTCCTTCCACCACTGCGTTGAAAATAATAATTAACG
>JAXIVD010001834.1:35000-40000 GCA_036785275.1 Cancer borealis
ATGTTAAAACGGCACTAACACTAACCACCACCACCACCACTACCACCACCACCACCAAGCGTGCGTAGGAATCTGCTGTCAAACTCGCAATCCATTTTCAACTTTACTGCAGCAGGGAACAAATTGTCGCATGTTTATAAACCTCCGTATAATCGTCCTGTAAACTGTAAAGAGCTTATGATCCTCTAAAAGCTACGAGAATTGTTTAAACGCCGTAATTTGGGAGTATGATGGCGCACGACCCAACCCAGTGAGATAAGACTCGATGATGAGGATAATTTAACTCACGAGAAAAGTTAATAGTAATGTTGGTTTCTAGATTTTGAATACGAGTCTTAATGAACCGCAGGACAGACACTCTGCTAATGATGTGTGTTATCAAGTGAAGGAATCAGCGGACAGGACAGGTGTAGTGAGGAATGTATTGATTGTGACTTAGTAATGGTGAGTGTGGAATAACTACGGACCAGGAAAGAAAGACTCGGAAGTATGATGGCACTAGCCAAAACCCAACCCAACCCAACCTAACCTAACCTATCCTATCCTATCCTATACTATCTTGATCCTTACATAACCCAACCCAACCTAACCTAACTCTACCTAACCTAAATTTTACAAATCCACGAGAGACTGTAAGATGGTTAAACGTGTCGTAAGGCTTAGTTATGAACTGCTTTGAGCTGTAAGAGTCATTGCAATGATAAATGTAGAAGTCAAGAATACATGTGTTCCCTACGGGGTTGCAAGGAGTGTGGGAGTATACGTGGGTTACTGATAGCTGTCATATCCTCTTGATGAAGCTTGACAGTCCACTAAAAGTACCGCATTACATTTTTTAATGATAATAATTAACTTCCTTAGCCATTGGCATCGATTTCAGTCAGTAGTGAAGGTTTTGATCGGCCCTAACCTAAGCAGGGGTGAAATAAGGTTTGCTATTATAATAATCAGAAAACTGAGTTCAGATTCGTGATCAGCATGCCCGAGATTCTCAAAGTCTGAGAACTCCTTTGTACCAATATCATGAATTGTGTCGAAATATTACCCATAATCCACCTAACCTAACGTACTATCCCATATCAAACACACAACACATGCTAGTATATACTCAACCTAAGATGGTGAGGAGGGAGTGAAGGCGTGAACCCAGCCAGCCTCAGGTCAAGAAACACACTGCACCTTCTATGTGAAATCACGTCATAAGCTGGTGTGGGAAAATTGTGTCGTTAGTAATGAAGGCATGGAGCGTGTCGAGACGAGGGAGGGAACGGCAGGTTATCAAGGTTGGAATAATCAAGCTTGTGAATAATCAAGGTGAGATAATCAAGGTAATTAGGAGGAGCTTGAGCGGCATCCGGGCCACTAGTTCGTTTTCGTTCTCTCTCACCTTCCCTCCCTCCCTCCCTCCCTTCCCTCCCTCCCTCCCTCCCTCCCTCCCTCCCTCCCTCCCTCCCTCCCTCCTTCCCTTCCATCCATCCTTCATTCCTTCCATCGGTGTTCTCTCCCTCCCTCCGTTAGTTAGTTAGAGTCGTATTTAAGTTCATTATTCCTTAAATCTTCGCTCATCTCGTTGTTCTGCCATAATAGCCTCTTGCATTATTTTCCCTTAAGTCTAATACGTAATTAGTGTACATGTATATCCTTCACTTGTTAATGAATTACTCTATATTCAAGGGAGGAGAGGAGAGGTGATGATGTAATGGCGAATCCCTTGCTTGCGTGTGTGTGTGTGTGTGTGTGTGTGTGTGTGTGTGTGTGTGTGTGTGTGTGTGTGTGTGTCTGTGTCTATGTCTGTGTCTGTGTCTGTGTGTGTGTGTGTGTGTGTGTGTGTGTCAACAGTGCCAGGCTCGCTACTTAGTACCTCGTGGATACTTGACACTCACTGACCCTCCCTCCTCCTCCTCCCCCTCCTCCTCCTCCTCCCTCCTCCTCCTCCTCCTCCTCCTCCTCCTCCTCCTCCTCCTCCTCCTCCACCTCCTCCACCGACACGCCCACCAGTTAAGGTAAATGGTAATTATTTAAGGTTTGTTTATGTGAGTCCATTACCTGTATTTCCTGTGTAATACCTGGTCGGAGGGAGACGTAGTGGTGGTGTTCTTCTCGTGTCTTGGTGCGTTCAATCAGCAATTAACAGGTGATGTGATTTTTCCCCTTCTTTTTTTTTTTTTTTTTTTTTTTTGAGCGACATGGAAGTCAGGAAAAAAAAAGAGATGAAATTTCTATTAAAAAAAAAAAAAAAAAAAAACGTGCAATTCTGTTTATTAGGATTGCGAAGACCGCCTTTCCTGGAACGATTAAATATGTTGTAAATCATTATATAAAAGACATTTCCTATACGTTAAACACTTTCCCCCAATCCTCCTACCTAGCCCCCACCTGCCCCCACCTGCCCCCACCTGCCCTCACCTTCCCCCCCCATCTTCCCTTCTTCCATAACATACGGATCAATGAGGACCAAGATTGTACCTATGAATATTTGTTAGGCCTATCCATTTCTCTTACTGTATGTGATAGCCTACTTTTCCTCCTCCTCCTCCTCCTCCTCCTCCTCCTCCTCTCCTCTCCTCCTCCTCCTCCTCTCCTCCTCCTTCCTCCTCCTCCTCCTCAACTACAGTAGATACACCTCACACATCTTGATTCCTTTACTTTCCTCCCTAAATCCCTTTCCTCATTACTCATTTCAGACGACTTCCATTTCCTTCCATATACCTCGTTCTTCCCTCCTTCATTCACCCCCCTCCCTTCCCTCCTTTCCCTCCCTCCTTTCCCTCCCTTCCCTCCCTTCCCTCCCTTCTTCCCATCCTCCTAGATTACCTTGTCTGGCTAGGATCCGGGCGTCAAGCTGTCTAGACTAATCAGGTTCAGGATTTGCCAAGAGAAATTCATGCGTGCGAGTGTGTCAAGAGTAAGAGAAAGGCGAGTAGGAAGGGAGGCAGACAAGCAGGGAGGGAGGGAGGCAGGGAAGGAGAGTAGCAGGGAGGATGGGAGGGAGAATAGCAGGTAGGGAAGCTGTGTGGTTGAGATGAAGGGAAGGTAACTGGTTTGGTAAGCAGGAAAAGTATTGTATTGTATTTATAAATTAGATAAGTTGATAGGTTATTGTAATTAGCAGATAGTAGATAGTTGATTTGCAAGATGGGCTGGCATTGAGAGAGAGAGAGAGAGAGAGAGAGAGAGAGAGAGAGAGAGAGAGAGAGAGAGAGAGAGAGAGAGAGAGAGAGAGAGAGAGAGAGAGAGAATGGACAGACAGACAGCCGGGTCGATACAGCGTTGGAAAAGGTTGCAAAGGAGATACGAGAATAAAGAAAATCCAAAGAGATAAATATACGAGAGAGGAGAAGAGAGAGAGAGAGAGAGAGAGAGAGAGAGAGAGAGAGAGAGAGAGAGAGAGAGAGAGAGAGAGAGAGAGAGAGAGAGAGAGAAGAGAGAAAGAGAGAAAAAGAAAAAAAAAGTACGGAGAAATTAAAACAAAGAAACATTAAAAAAGAATATAATACAAATAACAATAATAATAACAATAATAACAATAATAGTGGTAATAATAATAATAATAATAATAATAATAATAATAATAATGATAATAATAATAATAATAATAACAATAATAACAACAATAATAATAATGCATTACCCTCACTCAGTCTGCATAGAAAACGGTTTCAGTTTGACTTAAAAGATTTCATTGTTCGAAATCCTTAGCCCTGGGGAGGGAGGGGGGGAAGGGGGAGGGGGAAGGGGGGGAGGCCTGCTTCATTCACACTGTTGAAGGTTCGGGTGGGGAGCGTTGACCCCCCCTGCCCCCCCTCAGGTATAAATCTTTAAGGTAACGTTTCCTTGCCTGTAGTTCACGTATGTTAAATTACTCGACAGGTACAGTCCCCTGGGAACTATACCGGCTCTCTCTAACCTTCACAGTGATCGCAAGGATAGTACACCAGACTCTTTCTAACCAAAATACCGAATCAAGCGACATATGTCAACCTCCTTTTTCAAGTGATATTTAAATCTGATGTTTAGAAAAGTTATATGTATATTTTGTTTTCATTTATTTCGTGGACTGTGTAGATAAAATGTCACTATTACTAGTTATTATTTTATATTTTGATGTGTAGATTCACACTATTTATTTATTTATTTTTTTTATGTGTAGATAGTTTTTTTTATCTTTTTTCTTTTTCTTTTATCTTTTTGTATTTTTTTTTTCTTTTTATTTCAGTGTATGTTGCAAGTTAGAAAATGTACGTAATGAAGTGGTAGGTTGTTGCTCTCAGTTAATGCAGAAATGTAATCTATTATTCATTTCGCATTACTATGATATACAACTCTAATACATTATGCAATTTTATTCTGAATATTTATCTCATTTTCTTTAATCTATGATACTATTATTAATGTATTATGTCATTTTATTCCGGTTATATTTGTTTGTGTACAGACGTTCTGCTCGAGTCTCTTTTGTTTTGATTAGCGTATTAATGTTTTTTTTCATAGGGAGACTCGTGGCTTCAGATAAATTATCAAAGGTGATCGTCGCTTTATAAAGACAATATATAAAAAATAAAGTATATAAAAAGAGTAATTTTATTCTGGATATACTTGTTTCTGTTCATATACTCTGTTCTTTTCTCTTTTTTAGAATGTAAGTGTTTTGTGTTTTTCTCAAAGGTGATTGTCACTAAAAAAAAAAAATGCTTTAATGAGTGAGTAGAAGTAATTCAAGGGTGTAGACGTGCTGCTGACGTCTATCAATGTTTTAAATGTTGTGAACTTTGCTTAAACAACTTGAACATGACTCCTTAGGTATTTAAAGCATCGATTGGGAAGGTCAATTTGAAGTGATTAACATGCTCGGAGAAAGGTCGGTAATGAAATACTAAATACCTTAACGGGCCAATTAGTATTTCATGTTACTATTATCACTCTAGAAATCACACACACACACACACACACACACACACACACACACACACACACACACACACACACACACACACACACAC
>JAXIVD010001834.1:42500-45692 GCA_036785275.1 Cancer borealis
AGAGACAGGGGTGAAGGGGTGAGGATGTGAGGATGTGAGGGTGTGGGTGAAGGGATGAGGATGTGAGGGTGTGAGGGTGTGAGGGTGAAGGGGTGAGGGGTGTAGGGGTGGGTGGAAATACACTTTTTGGGATCGTGTGTCCCTGTTACGGTCACCTTTTCTCTTATTTATTTAGTGTTTTTTTGTTTTTTTTTGCTGTGTACAAGAATTATCTATATGTGTGCCCGTATGTATGTATGTATGTATCTATCTATCTATATCAATATCTGGCCTATCTCTGTTTACCTGACCTTATCTATCGGCCTGTTTCCACGCCCAATATGTATTCAATTACGAGATAAAAACATGAATGAAACACGATCTCTCTCTAGAGCGTCCAGCAAGCCATCACCATATTGTTTCGTCTCTTCCTCCTCCTTTTACTCCTATTTCTTCTTTCTACTCCTTTCGTTCTCATCCTGCTCCTTCTCCTCGTTTACCACCACCTCTTCCTCCTCTCCTCCTCCTCCTCCTCCTCCTCCTCCTCCTCCTCCTCCTCCTCCTCTGAAATTGTGACATATTTTCCAAGGCTCAGGTGATTCACAGGTATTCTCTCTCTCAGGAATATTTGTACCATCCAAGAATGTTAGAATAAAAAGAGAGAGAGAGAGAGAGAGAGAGAGAGAGAGAGAGAGAGAGAGAGAGAGAGAGAGAGAGAGAGAGAGAGGGAGAGGGAGAGACAGAGAGAGAGGTATAACAGACCGCAAGGAAAAAAGGAAATTTTTCCCCTTTGAAAAAATGGAATAATTGGAAGGGGAAAAAAGGGGGAAAGGTGTTTGCGTAAATCCTTACTGGCTATTTGTTTTCATTTTATTTTTCCATTTTCTTTATAATATGTTACTGTATTGATCTATCTATCTACTTTTTTTTATGGTACTGTGGGAAATTCAACTACATTATTATTATTATTATTCATTTTTTTATTCACTAACATAGTCAAGCATCGTCCATTTTGTCCTAATCTTTCCATTGTATAATTTGCATCAGTACTCCCTTCAATAATCACTTGCTTGGCTTGAATTCCATTTTTCTTCCTGTTTTTGTGTATTTTGTGTCGAAAAAATTCTCTTTCTCGCTTCTCATGTCTGTTATCAGTTTATTTATTTATACTCTGATCTGTCAAATGCTTTTTTTCTGTCTTCTTTTCAAAATTACATCGTGCTTTCAGTGTGTTTTACCTGCCAGCGTTGATTCTTCTTTTCATTGACCTTTTACCGCTAATCAACTATTTATTCAGCAATGCCGGACATGATTCCTAGAGAGAAAAGTAGGTGGTGGTGACAAGAAGGGACACAAACAACACACACACACACACACACACACACACACACACACACACACACACACACACACACACACACACACACACACACTATTATTTATTCATTTTTTTGTTTCTCTGTCTCCTCTTAGATATAATTAGACTTTTTCTTTCTCTCATTTTTTTTATCGATTCGTGATTGGCTAATGGACAAGTAACATCACTCGAATGCTTGGTGATTGGCTAATGATGCTTCACCGCTGCTTCCATTGGCTGGCATTTCACTTGTATTCTCTGTTGTTTACCTTATACTTAGCGGCGTTTAGAACCTGGTCTTTGTGTTCAATAAATCAGCAGGATCCTTGGTGTAGCCTCGGTATGTATTCCGTTATCAACATTGACCAATATACCTAAAGCAGAGACTCATGTTGAATTGGATCCTTTATCTCTCTCTCTCTCTCTCTCTCTCTCTCTCTCTCTCTCTCTCTCTCTCTCTCTCTCTCTCTCTCTCTCTCTCTCTCTCTCTCTCTCTCTCTCTCTCTCTCTCTCTCTCTCTCTCTCTCCTGTCAGGCTTTGGTCAGGAATTCTGCTTTTGTCATTCTAATCATACGGCGAAGGTCACTTTGCAAATTGAAAGTGTGTGTGTGTGTGTGTGTGTGTGTGTGTGTGTGTGTGTGTGCGTGTGTGTGCGTGTGTGTGTGTGTGTGTGTGTGTGTGTGTGTGTGTGTGTGTGTGTGTGTGTGTGTGTGTGCGCGTGTGTGCGTGTGTGCGTGTATGTGTGTGTGTGCGCCCGGAAGTACCCAGTGTGCACGTGCTGGTCATATATTTGCGTCAGTGTGAATAAATCCAAACAGTTATAATTTTCCTGTTTACATCCGTTGTTTTAAGCGTGTTTGCAATATTTATACATTTATATGTGCAAACACTTATGTCTTGCTTTAATGTGCGGTATTTTCTGCACCAGTGTGTACGTGCAAATATAAGTGTGCATTTTAACCCTGAGCTATGTAAGTACGTTGTTGTGTGTACGTGTATTCACCCACGTATATGTGTGTGTGTATGCTTGTATGTATGTAAACGTGAAGGTTGCGACACATTATGAGGTCTGTGTATGTATTCTAGTGAGAGGCTCTTGAAAAAAAACTGTTATTCGGTTTACATAAGCATACAAATGTGTAGTTCATACATGCACATTATACATACAAAGTAGGTTTCCTGAGAGGACCAGAAGGGCGGCAGCCACACAGACGCTCCACTTTAAAACGTGAGTGATGTTGACGTTTGAAATTACTTAACAACCTGTCTAAAAGTTTCCTTCAAGTCGCGATTCTCAAATATAATTTCTCGCCCCCCATCATCCCCCCCCCCCTCATCCCCTCCCCGTACGGACACGTTCTTTCCTACCCTCATAATGGTGCGGGAACGAAGCTTGAGCACAGATTACATACCCATTTTCATCACAACACACACACACACACACACACACACTCACACACACACACACACACACACACACACACACACACACACACACACACACACACACACACACACACACACACACACACACACGCACCTCATACATCAGTGAAACTTGACCAACGTCACTTACATCATGAAATACATTCCACACACGTACAAAGAAAAAAAAAAGAAAAAAAATAATAATCACACATTTTGCGAATTATTTATTCTTTTTTTTATAGGTGGATAGAGTTACCAATAGTTATCCTTTATCTGGAAAACCTGATTATGATTGGATAGGGAATAAAGGGTAATAGATATAGATGGTATTTTTAGAAGAGAGGAAGAAGGAAAGGAAGAGATAGAGAAATGAGAAGAAAGGAAGGAAGGGGAGAATGATGCTTCCCATGAGAACAATGGAAGGTGAG
>JAXIVD010001834.1:45892-53392 GCA_036785275.1 Cancer borealis
CCGCCAGTCCATTGCCACTTATAGGAAATGAACAATATAACACAACTCACTCCAACTCGCATCTCGATTTTCATTTTTCCTCCTGACCTGAACTTTTATTACATCTCTCTCACTTTTAATTCTGACTCAACATTCATCATGCCATCCATTATTACTTCCATCCCTCCCTCTCTCTCTCTCTCTCTCTCCCTCTCTGATGCGACAAACAAATATTAAGTATGCATTATCTTCCTTCCCTTAGGTCCCACGGTGCCTGCAAAAGCTGGTGTTGGCGGGCGAGCTGACCTTCCTTGTAATCTGACCTCACCTCTACCACGTGACCCTGCCCACCTGGTTCTCTGGTATAAGACCGGTATCCACAAGCCTCTGTACAGGTAAGCCATCTCCTGCATTCCCCCTTCCCCCCGCACGCCCACCAGGTGAATATTGCAGGTGTGATACTGTTCCCTGTATTCTCTGTATACATGACGAAGTTGTTAGGATGAAGGGCGTGGTTATGTAGTCACGCCCTTGAATTCCTGAAATGTATAAGGTTATTTTTTTATGGAATGACTTTTTGCGTTACTTCAAGTCATTCGGTGGAAAAATGTTCGGTCATTCACGTTCACCCTCATCACCCTCCTTCACCCTCCTCCCTCACCCTTGAACTTTCTCCTGGCTGCTCCACGCGCCACATGTCGAAGGAAAACCATTTACTAAGTAGTGTTTAAGTAAATCCTCGGTGTCCTTATGAGGATGTGATACCCAGTTGACGACATGACGATTGCCAGCTGGAAAATTACCTTCCAGAAAAATGTCAGGTGAATCCCTTCCAGGCAGTCAGCTTTCTGTGTCAGCCGGGGATTCTAGTGATGCATTCCATTCCTCGACTCAATGCCTCAAGGACTTAAAGGCATCAGATCGCATTCCCTGTCACCTGTCTGAGTAGGATTTATTAATTAGGTTATCGTACTCATTAATAAAGTTACCGTACGCGATCTGATTCTATTATATGTTGTTTATTATATATGTGTGTGTGTGTGTAGGTGTGTGTGTGTGTGTGTGTGTGTGTGTGTGTGTGTGTGTGTGTGTGTGTGTGTGTGTGTGTGTGTGTGTGTGTGTGTGTGTGTCTATATATATTTGCGAGCTTGGGAACACGCACACTGCTACTAGTTTTTGCACATCCCCTCAGGGTCCTTATACCTTATATTGCGTGGGAATGTGTAGCTGTAAGGAGGGAGGGCAGGTGGGCAGGTGGGCAGGTGGCTTGGTAGGTCCTGGGGGGGAGGGAGGCTGGCCAGGCAAGGTAAATAGGCAGGTACGATGAATTAGGAAGGTGAGTAAAGATAGTAAGGTAGATTGGCAGATGCTTCGATAGGTGGGTAAGGGGTGGCTGTGAGTGGATGACAAAATGGAGCTAGGTGGAGGTAGGTGGATTGAAACTCGGCACCACCACCATCACCAACAACAACAACAACAACAACAACAACAATGGCTACTTTACCCTAACGAACAAAACATGTATTTTTTTCTCGCTTCTAAGTCAACCATTAACCTATTAATTAACGACACGATCACAATAAACAAAAGTGTCAGGTAGGCAGCAGGTGTTGTGGAACGGGATACATTATAAACTTCTAATCATTTTACCTGGTTTCTTAAAATGACGAAAACCTCTTTATCTCCTTCACCCTGTCTCCCTTCACCCTGTCTCCCTTACCCTGTCTCCCCTCACCCTGTCTCCCTCACCCTGTCTCCGTTCCTCTCTCTCTCCTTCTCTCCCTCTCGTTACCTAAACAACTCCTCTTCTATTGTTTATTATGCGATGCTTCTTTGCCTCGTCATCACCTGGACTTTTTGCTGTTCCGTCAACCTGTCTTTGTGTTCTTTGTCTTTATCTCCCTTCCCCCCCTCCCCCCCTCCCCCCCTCCCCCCACCCTCTCTTCTTGACCTCCCCGCGGCTTCGTCCTGACCTGCCTTGTCGCTTCATCAAACCAGACGTGGAGTACAGGAGCCTCTCGGAATTTTTCTCTCTTCATTTATGTTTTTTTTATATTTTCTTTTTTTTTTTTGCTCTCTCTCTCTCTCTCTCTCTCTCTCTCTCTCTCTCTCTCTCTCTCTCTCTCTCTCTCTTTCTCGCTCTTTAAGTACTAAATCAATGGGGGTTTTTTCCAAGATCCGGATTCATGTAAAAAAAAAAAAAAAATTCTTTAAGCTCCTATCAAGCAACCAGTACCACCACCACCACCACCACTTTATATTATTTTTTTTTTGCCTCTTCCACGGTTTAATATTTAACTTCCAACCAAAAACCTGTCTCCCCTTTCTTTTTTTTTCCCTTTTTACACACTGGTTTAAGGTTTAAGATTATCCGCGTGTTACCTTTATATAATCTGTTAAGGTCACAAACCCAGCGTGGCGGCAAGGCAAGGTCAGGTAGGGAGGGACAGGTAAGGAAGGTCAGGTAGGGAGGGTCAGGTAGGGAGGAGCATCAGGTAGGGAGGGTCAGGTAAGGGGGTGACAGGTAAGGGGGAGACAGGTAACGGTAACACCTGCTCACACCCGGAACTAATTGCTCGTTTTCACATAAACATTTTTTTCTGGCAATTTCCTAGTAATTAAGCGTAGTAAATAACTGTATAGCAAACCCTACTAGTCACTATTTTCAGCAGCGTACTGGCTTGAAAATTAAACCTGTAGTGTTTGATTCCTACATTTTTGGAGGCTTTAAATTTTGTAAGAAGAGAATACATAAAAAAAAAAAAAAAAAAAAAAAAAAAAAAAAAGCACGACGGGAGGGATAAAGAAAAAAATCAAATAAAACTTTAGAATTATTATGAAAATGTTAGATATATACATACATACATACATACATACATACATACATACATACACACGTGCATGCCCTTCCTTGACGTCACTGTTTCGACCCGTGGCCAAAAAAACTTTAAATTGACAATATTCTTCGAGTTTCAGATCAATTTTTTCATCCACCGTGACTCTCCATTCTTGTCCTGTGTGTATGTGAGTGTGTGTGTGTGTGTGTGTGTGTGTGTGTGTGTGTGTGTGTGTGTGTGTGTGTGTGTGTGTGTGTGTGTGTGTGTGTGTGTTTCAAATCTTCTTTTATGTAGGTACCTTCCTTCTTATCCTTTCGTTACTTAAATTTCTCTTATTCCTGGCTACCCTTCTCCTCTTCTCTCTCTCTTTTTTTTTTTTTTACATTATCACTTCCATCCTTCACATTCTTTCGTTGGATAAAATTTCCTTTGTCCCAGTCACTCCCCTTCTCCTCTCCTAAATTACTGCTTTCTGTTTCCCTATTTTTCCTTTTCCTTTTTTTTTCCCTCCGCTCTTCCTTCATCATAGTTAAATTATTCTGTCCGAGTTACGTTTGTCTTGTTACACGTCTATGTTTAATGTCTCTTGTTATGTTGAGTTTTGTGTATGAAATGATTAACTTCCTCTCTCTCTCCCTCTCTCCCTCTCTCTCTCTCTCTCTCTCTCTCTCTCTCTCTCTCTCTCTCTCTCTCTCTCTCTCTCTCTTGTTCTCCTTTTCCATTTAATTCTTTTTCTTATCTTCAAAAACTCTCTTCTTTCTTTACAAGCATTTCTTTTTATCTTGTCTCTTTCTTCCGCGATTACCTTCCTCTCATACACGTCCCCCCCCTCCTCCTCCTCCTCCTCCTCCTCCTCCTCCTCCTCCTCCTCCTCCTCCTCCTCCTCCTCCTCCTCCTCCTCCTCCTCCTCTTCCTCCTCCTCCTCCTCTTCCTCCTCCTTACAGTCAATGCTTGCGGGTACATAAGCTCCCTTGGTAATCCTAATCTTCCTACTTTTATTTATATGTTTGAAGTCCTTGCTTTCTCCCCTTGTCTTTCCTTCTTTTCAATCTTATTTCTGCGTATATACCTTCTTATACGCTGGAACGCTTTCATACGCTTCATACCTACATTAAAGTTCATATGTGTGTACGTGTTAATACATGCATACGTTAATATACATACACATACACACACATACGGAAATTTCAACGTAATTCTATCGAAGACATTGGATTTTTGTCTTGTGTATCCACCTTCTGCCCGCACACACACACACACACACACACACACTCATATCTGGAATACTCTCCTGATAGCCATTAATAACCACCTCCCAGCTGCACGTCCTTCCTTGTGCTGTAACCATTAATTCAACAGTCAAGCGATACGTACACAACCTATCCTCTGTTACTCTATCATTATCATCATTATCATTATCATACTTTTTGAAGTGTAATCTATCAATGTTTCCAGTCCTTCACCTCTTCCTCCTCCGCCTCCTCTTCCTCTTATTCTTCTTCGCGGGTTGTGTTAGTCGGGCAATTGCTTTCCGACTGATCCTTCCCCGCCCCGCTGCGTCCAATGATCCTCAACCACCGCCGTGTGTGTGTGTGTGTGTGTGTGTGTGTGTGTGTGTGTGTGTGTGTGTGTGTGTGTGTGTGTGTGTGTGTGTGTGTGTGTGTGTGTGTGTGTGCGGATGAATATACCATACTGTCACCATGTATACGTCACACATACATACATATATACACATACATATATACATACATACACATACACACATATACACACATACACACACTGAAAGATGCATTTTCTGTTCTTATTTCTTTCTCCTTTTATTTTCGGTCTCGTGTTTTCTTATTTTATTTTGTCCTCTTTTCTCTGCTAAGCCTTTCTCTCTCTCTCTCTCTCTCTCTCTCTCTCTGTCTCTGTCTCTGTCTCTGTCTCTGTCTCTGTCTCTGTCTCTGTCTCTCTCTCTCTCTCTCTCTCTCTCTCTCTCTCTCTCTCTCTCTCTCTCTCTCTCTCTCTCTCTCTCTCTCTCTCTCTCTCTTTTCCGTTTTCTTTAATCTACAGTGTGTACGTCTCGACCAGTGGATTCCAAAACAGATACCAATGTGTAACTGCGACTGCACTGACATCTGGTGGCGCATTTCTGAACTACATATGCGCAATGACACCCTCTTTCGGCAAACTCATGAACTAATTGGCGACTGTACTGCTGTCTAGTGACGGAATTTGGAACCATTAACGATGATTAATTTTCGAAGCAGCTCGGGTATATTGCCGAAGCCTTTAGATGCCCAGCACACCCGCACGACCTAAAGGTTTACAGAATAGGTATTGATATCGGCATCAACCCATCACTTACATAATCATGACAACGTACTTCTGAAAACCCTTGCGAGCACTCTTAGGGGAAAAGGAATATGCTAGTTTAAGAACCCTGGACTACACACACACACACACACACACACACACACACACACACACACACACACACACACACACACACACACACACACACACACACACACACACACACACACACACACACACACACACACACACACACACACACACACACACACACACACACACACACACACACACACACACACACACACACACACACACACACACACACACACACACACACACACACACACACACACACACACACACACACACACACACACACACACACACACACACACACACCACACACACACACACACACACACACACACACCACACACACACACACACACACACACACACACACACACACACACACACACACACACACACACACACACACACACACACACACACACACACACACACACACACACACACACACACACACACACACACACACACACACACACACACACACACACACACACACACACACACACACACACACACACACACACACACACACACACACACACACACACACACACACACACACACACACACACACACACACACACACACACACACACACACACACACACACACACACACACACACACACACACACACACACACACACACACACACACACACACACACACACACACCACACACACACACACACACACACACACACACACACACACACACACACACACACACACACACACACACACACACACACACACACACACACACACACACACACACACACACACACACACACACACACACACACACACACACACACACACACACACACACACACACACACACACACACACACACACACACACACCACACACACACACACACACACACACACACACACACACACACACACACACACACACACACACACACACACACACACACACACACACACACACACACACACACACACACACACACACACACACACACACACACACACACACACACACACACACACACACACACACACACACACACACACACACACACACACACACACACACACACACACACACACACACACACACACACACACACACACACACACACACACACACACACACACACACACACACACACACACACACACACACACACACACACACACACACACACACACACACACACACACACACACACACACACACACACACACACACACACACACACACACACACACACACACACACACACACACACACACACACACACACACACACACACACACACACACACACACACACACACACACACACACACACACACACACACACACACACACACACACACACACACACACACACACACACACACACACACACACACACACACACACACACACACACACACACACACACACACACACACACACACACACACACACACACACACACACACACACACACACACACACACACACACACACACACACACACACACACACACACACACACACACACACACACACACACACACACACACACACACACACACACACACACACACACACACACACACACACACACACACACACACACACACACACACACACACACACACACACACACACACACACACACACACACACACACACACACACACACACACACACACACACACACACACACACACACACACACACACACACACACACACACACACACACACACACACACACACACACACACACACACACACACACACACACACACACACACACACACACACACACACACACACACACACACACACACACACACACACACACACACACACACACACACACACACACACACACACACACACACACACACACACACACACACACACACACACACACACACACACACACACACACACACACACACACACACACACACACACACACACACACACACACACACACACACACACACACACACACACACACACACACACACACACACACACACACACACACACACACACACACACACACACGAGTTTATTTAGTATTAATCATCGGATGGAACGCGCCACAGAACGTATAAATTGCTGTGATGAAGCGTCTCTTCCCTGTATTGTTCTGTTAAAGGTATAATGAGAAGCAAGATGAAGGTGAGACAAGGAGGTTAAGAGTAATTCAACGTGTGTACATAAATTACTTTTTTGTCTGTCGCTTGTTCCACTAACTTATTTACATGTACACCTGAGACGTGTTGGTGATATGTGTGTGTACGTTTTTGTA
>JAXIVD010001834.1:58392-68392 GCA_036785275.1 Cancer borealis
CCTTGCCTTGCCTTGCCTTGCCTCACCTCACCTTGCCTTGCCTCTCCTCACCTTGCCTTGCCTCACCTTGCCTTGCCTTGCCTCACCTTGCCTTGCCTTGCCTTGCCTTGCCTTGCCTTGCCTTGCCTTGCCTTGCCTTGCCTTGCTTGCCTTGCCTTGCCTTGCCTTGCCTTGCCTTGCCTACCCGTCCAGGTGTCCACTGTGTGTCGACAGGTACGGCAACAACTACATAGCGATGGATGTGGATCTTAGAAAGGAGTAAATCACCTATTATCTCTATCCCGTGTTAGTCCCCAAGATATCTGCCGCTAATTAAGACAGCCTCGCCCTCTCTCTCTCTCTCTTTCTCTCTCTCTATCTCTCTCTTTATCTCTCTCCCTATCTCTCTCTCCCTCGTGCCTCACTCGCTCCCTCCAATTACCTTTAAACGTGACCTCCACCCTGCCGAATTAACGTAATGCACGTCATCCATCCGGAAAGTTACAGCCACATTTGCCTTCACTTCCCAACCCAGCACAGACAACGGCATTGGAGGAGCAAATGTCGCCGAACCAACTGACTTTATATGATTAAATTATAAGTGCGAGAAACCATTTATTAGTCATTTTAATTGCCGCCACCTCCTCCACCTCTTCCTCCTCTTCCTCCTTCTCTTTTTCCTCTTCTTCCTCTTCTTCCTCTTCCTCCTCCTCCTCCTCCTCCTCCTCCTCCTCCTCCTCCTCCTCCTCCTCCTCCTCCTTCCTCCTCCTCCTCCTTCTGACCCCCTGAGGATGGCGTCTACTCTGAATTTTAACTCCCTGATCTTGCTGGAACGTGAGGGGAAGGCTGAGGAGGGGAAGTGAGGGGGTGTGCAAGGAGAGGGGAGTGCAGGGGAGTGCAGGGGAGTGGCAGACTAGAGAACGAGGGACAGAGGTGAAGGGGAGAAAGCGGAAGGAGAGATAAAGGGGAAAAGAGCGAGGGGACAGACTTGGGAGATGCAGAAATTAAAGAAGGGGAAGAAGGGAAGGTGGGAAGAGAGGTGAGTCGAGTCAAGACAGAGACCAGCAAATGAAAGGAGAATGAAAAGGAAGAGAACAAGAGAGTGGAGGAGAGGAAGAGGACAGAGGTGACGTGGAGGGAGAAGAGGAGGAGAGGAAAGGTGGAGAAGAAGAGAGAAGAGTTCAGAGCAGACGAGAACAAAAGGTGGAGTCAGGGAAATTGAAAGGCGATGACACAGAGGCAGATGGCGGAGAGAGGAATGGAGGGAAAGAGGAGAAAGAGGAGAAAGAGGATGTTGAGAAAGAGGTCAAAGGAGGTAAGAGGAAGGATGGCGGAAGGAGGAACATTGTCTAAGGTAGAATGACCCAGACACACCCTCCCTTTACCCCTAAACATGAATAACTATAACTTTAAACACTAACTTTCCATCCTCCTCTCGTATTCCGTCCCCACGTTTACCTGCTTGTCAATTACACCTGTACCGTCCGGCTCAGAAATGACCACAGGTATGATTCCTATTAAATAACTATCGCTCAGGTGTGGTAAGGTTTATGTGTTAAGCTCCCTGTTGGTGGCGAGTCTCACGAAGGTGTTGGATAATATTCATGCCAGGGAAATCAGACGCTAAATGTCACTGATGTTGTTTGGTGTCCGATTATATAGTTGTTCCCTGACGGTTCCTTGGTTACGAGAACTAATGGTAACTGGTGTAGCTACTAATTTGAGTTTAGTTTGTTAGTTTGTTAGTTTGTCAGTTAAGTAGTTAGTTCAGTGAATAGAGTTTGTATATTATTCATCCGTTCAGTTACTTATCTATTGTATTTGTATAGTTCTATTTTTCACATGTGTTTCGTTTTCTATATAAACCACTACATCAAACACCACGTTAATAATAAAAAACTATAACCTTCTGTCTTCATCCCTTGATAAACCTTTTGTCAACTTGATATTCTGAAGAAAGAAAAAGAAGAGGAAGGCCGCCTGTCACTCCACCGTCTCATATCTTTTAATCTCCCTATAATTAGCAACAACAATAGAACGTGGATGGAGGAGACTTGTCAGCCGGTGGAAGATTTGCTCTAATTCATCCACCAACCCAGATCCTTTCCTTCCGAGGTGGACGTAATCAAATGTTTTACTAATTTGACAAGTGTCGGGACTGATGCAGCATTCTCATTTACTGTCATACTTAACAAATGTGACGTAGTGATACACAGCTTAAATGTCAGTGTTCATCGAGTAGTCTTAAAGTAAATGTGTGTGAGAGAGAGAGAGAGAGAGAGAGAGAGAGAGAGAGAGAGAGAGAGAGAGAGAGAGAGAGAGAGAGAGAGAGAGAGAGAGAGAGAGAGAGAGAGAGAGAGAGAGAGAGAGAGCACCACTGTTCCAAAGAAGAGTAGCACAAATATTTTTAAAGAGTACTACATGTTTGTGCTACTCTCTCCCCCCCCATCTCTCTCTCTCTCTCTCTCTCTCTCTCTCTCTCTCTCTCTCTCTCTCTCTCTCTCTCTCTCTCTCTCTCTCTCTCTCTCTCTCTCTCTCTCTATCTATCTATCTATCTATCTATCTATCTATCTATCTATCTATCTATCTATCTATCTATCTATCTATCTATCTATCTATCTATCTATCTATCTATCTATCTATCTATCTATCTATCTATCTCTATCTATCTATCTATCTATCTATCTATCTATCTATCTATCTATCTATCTAGAAATATTGGTGCTACCCTTACTAGTGTTATTTAGAGAGAGTTGCACAAATATTTCTAGAGAGAGTAACGCACAGCTATTAATTCGTAAGAGGAACTGCAGCAGGTGAAGGAGTAAGTCGTAACACAGGCTTCCTTCTGCAGGCATCCAAGTGAAACATGCTCGTACGTAACACAGACGCCCACAAAACACCGGGAATTACCTTGACTTACGACAAAAGTATACTGGCTAACCTGTTAAGTTAGTGAGGTTATTAAGAGCAAGAAAAAGACGACTAGACCTCTAATGTATCATGGTGTGTGTGTGTGTGTGTGTGTGTGTGTGTGTGTGTGTGTGTGTGTGTGTGTGTGTGTGTGTGTGTGTGTGTGTGTGTGTGTGTGTGTGTGCGCGCGCGCGCGCCACCGCCCACCACAGACCACAATGGAGGCGTGATGGTGCAAAGGGGGGGGTGGAGGGAGCGTGGAGGGGGGTGTGAAGGGGGCGTGGGCGGGCGCGGGGGGGGGGGGGGGGGGGGGTCGAGGAGCACACGGCTGATTGGTGCAAGGGAGTTACATTTGCCAGAACCAGGAGTGCTAACGAGGGTTTGTTGCTTTAATGCTGATAGGGTGTTTGTGTGGCGTGGTATGGTGTGGTGTGGTGTGGCGTGGCGTGGTGTGGTGTGGCGTGGCGTGGTGTGTGCTGCAGTGCTGGGCGGGTGGAGGCTCCGTGAGAAGGAAGGTGGAAGGTGGGAGAGAAAGGTCGCTGTTCTACTTAGGCGTTATATTAGTTTTAATACATTCTATTGTATTTTTTATAGCTTCACATAGCAGGGACTCGTTTCTTTTACTTCTTTTTAAGTACTTAGAGTGATACTTTAAACGGAAACCTTCTTGCTCTTGTCTACCTTTGTGTGCTCCAGCCAGTCAAGGAAGACGTGGATCTGGGGCAAATCGGCTTCTTTTTTCGAATCTTTTGGGAATTGGTGGACGGAGAGGAAACTGGGTACAACTTAGTTATGTGTATATCTTCCTGGGGTCCCTGAGAAAGGCTCGGGTAGTGTTGAGGCAGTGTCGGGTGTTACAAGACGAGATATGTGTGTGTCTGAGGTGTTGTGGTGTCCTCTAGACACTTCTGATCCTGAATAATTTACTCGGTCTGGCCTTTGGTTGTGTTACGTAGCCTTTCACACCGGCGGAGTGGTTAGCGTCGCTGGATGTTCATGTGTCAGACCGAGTGTCAAAGCCTGAATTCAGGTGATTTTCATATTTGTTATATGTATAAATGTAAGACAATGTTTTCTTTTTGTATTTGCAATATTAACATACAAATCTAATCAACACTACTGATGTGCGTGATATCGTATTCTTTTCAGTTTCATTTGTTTTATTTCTCTCACTATCTATTTATCTATTTATCAGTCTATTTATCTATTTATATATCTATCTCGCCACAGTCGCGCCGCTCTGGGTCCGCCTCCTCAGCAGCCGTGACCCCCTGAGTGCCGGCAGGACGTACAAGGTGGTGTGCCAGGCTGCAGGTGCGCGTCCCCCGGCCACCATCACCTGGCGTCTTGGTCCCACCAGACTAAACACTCACACAGACAAGGTACGTATGTGAAAGTCCCTCTCCCTCCCTTCCTTCCCCTCACCTCACCCCTTCACACACCTACACAGTCCTCCTCCCTATTCCACTCCTGTTACTGGTTGTTCCCTGCGTAGAGCTGAGTGAAGTGGAGAAAGCGTTGGAGTCAATGCAAGGTATGATCCTTTATCCTGGGTTTACAATGTCCTTTAGTCTCCTGCCACGCCCTTGCCTCCACCGCCTTCCTCCCTCCATCCTTCCAGTCGCCCTCCCGTCAGCTTTCACCCCTCAGGCCCATGTGTTTCCCTCCCACCCAAGTACCTCATACCAGTAGGAGTTGCAGCCTCACTATCTCCATCCCTCCCACTCTAGCCTCGTCTAAGCCTTCCTCTATTCCGCCCTTCACCCTTCGTTCTCTCGCTATACCTCGTCCAAACATTCCGACTCTCTCCCTCCCTGCATTCATTTCCTCCTTCAAGCTTCGTTCCGACTGCCTATTCTTCTCTCCTTCCCTGCTTCCCTCCCTCCTACCCCCCCACCCCCACCTGCTTGCCTGCCTCACTGCTTTCCTTCTAGTCCCGCGAGGCTCGTTTCACCGGTTCATTGAAGGTAACGCTTCGAAGATTTATTTACCTTACACGAGAATATGTGATCAGCTGGGCGAGGCACTGAGGGTTGTGCTGCGTCTATAAGTGATCCGCCCGATGGATTTACAGCCCAGTGATCACGTGACTATTGGATGGGCGTGGAATGATTCGCAATTAAGATATGATGCAAGAAAAAGTGGATGTAATTGCGCCACTCTCGTATTAATTTCTCCGTTTATCCCGATATTACTTAACCGAAAAGTGGTCCCCTCCTCCTCCTCCTCCTCCTCCTCCTCCTCCTCCTTCTCCTCCTCCTCCTCCTCCTCCTCCTCCTCCTCCTCCTCCTCCTCCTCCTCCTCCTCCTCCTGGCGCACCTGGTGTTATGCCGCGGTTCAGGTAAACAGGTTTGGCCAGCGGATGGAATTGCGGCTTTGTTTCATTACTGCGCCACCTGACACATACCAAACCCTCACGCCACACCACACCACCACACACCACCACACCACACCACACCACACCACCACACCACATCACCCCACCACACCACACCACACAGCCACACACAACCACAACCACAACCACACACCACCACAATCCCACCACACACCACACACAACTACACTACGCGCCACAATACCTATCCTTCACACCACACACCATAACACTCAGCGCCATTATACTGAACCCTCCCACCACACACCACACCACACACCACACCACACATTACCACGTCTCACCACACGTCACATCCCACCCACCAACAAACACTGATAGCAATAATTACCAATAAGTCAACGTCAACTACTACTCATTTACCAAACCACAACACACGAACACACAAACAATACACACACACAAACAATACACACAAACAAACAAACAAACAAACAAACACACCAAGCAACAATAACCACACACAAACAAAAAAAACATCACAAAAAGCACCAAAAAAAAAAGAAAAAAAAAAAAGCTTAAAAATAATATACCAACAGAACCTTCCATAACCCTTTAATCCCAATCGATTCTAACCCTTGGAAGCTGACGAAGGGATCAACAACTGTCTCCCTCAGATTAGCCACGAGGGCAACGTGACCACGAGCGACCTGCAGTTCACACCTCAAGTTGGTGACGTCGGGAGGATGCTAAGCTGCGAGGCTGTGTCCCCGTCCGTCACCACCCACCCCATCGTAGACGACTGGCTCCTAGACGTTCACTGTGAGTATGAAGGACAGACCCGAGACTTGGATGCTGGGAGGAGCCTTGTTTGGGGAGACTAAAGGGTAGGGATGTGGATATTGTTTGCCTTGGAAGGGGATCACAGAGAGGGTTTCAGAAGGATCGCTAGATATGTATAGGATTGATTGGTAGGAGATGTATAAGGATCTTCAGGAGGATTCAGGTATGATTGATGATTAGGATTCGATGTTGGAGGATTGGTATATAATTCCTGGAGTAGGATTAGAGATTGGATTATAGGATTGGTTTAGGATTATTATGGAGGAGGAATAGATGTGGGAATTGGGGGGAATGTGGGAGAAAGATTATTGAAGGAGGAAAAGAACAAGAAAATGAAGATGAAGAGGAGGAAGAGGAGAAGGAGTAGGAGGAGGAGAGGTATATTAGAGACTGACTGCTAATCCATTTCGCTCCATATTAATTAGACTCCTTCCTTCCTCCTCCTCCTCCTCCTTCCTCCTCCTCCTTCCTTCCTTCCTTCCTTCCTTCCTTCCTTCCTTCCTTCCTTCCTTCCTTCCTTCCTTCCTTCCTTCCTTCCTTCCTTCCTTCCTTCCTTCCTTCCTTCCTCCTCGCCAAGAAATCCGTGAATATTAAAGGCTCTGTATTTTTCCTCGGTGAGAGATTTGAGAGAGTATTAATCACCTGCGTGGGGTATTTTCACCACCGTTAATACCATCAATAATACCATTAATAACACCACCTCCAATAACACTAAAGAACAGGAACGTTATGTTATCGCTATCACCAAAGTCTTCTCACCTTCACTTATGATACTGCAAGAAAGAAAAAAATAATAAAATAATATAATTTACCTGTATATTTCTATGTTTACCTGTGCATAAAACAATATTATTTATTTGTATGATTTAAATTACCTGTACTACATAATTAATCTGAAACATTATCGCTTTTCCAGTACAAAAAAATCACTAATTACTCTTCTTCCCTTCCCTCCCTTCCCTTCCCTTCCTTCCCTTCCCCCTTCCCTTCCCTTCCTTCCCTTCCCTTCCTATCCTCCCCTCCTACCCTCCATTCCTTCCCTTACCTTCCTACTCTTCCCTCCATTCCCTTCCCTCTTTCCCTCCCTTCTCTTCCTTCCTTACCTCCATTCCGTTCCCTCTTTCCTTCCCTTCCCTTCCCTTCCCTTCTATTTCCCTCCTACCCTCCCTACCCTCCTTCCCTTCCCTTCCTTCCCTTCCTTCCTTCTCTTCCTTTCCCTTCCCTCCCTTTCATCCCCTCCTTCCCTCCCTTCCCTCCTTCCCTCCCTACCTTCCCTCCTACCCTTCCCTTTCCCTCCCTTCCCTCCACAGACATCCCCATGGCCACTCTACACCCTGGACGCTCCCTTAACCTGACCAACATTGAGGAAGGTGATGATGTGTACTTCGAGTGTTCTATCAGAGCGAACCCAAGAGTGTACAAAGTCGTTTGGAGTCACGATGTAAGTTAAGTTTTTTTTTCTATCTATCTTTTTTTTCCTTCCCTTTTTCAAATTATCTCTCCCTTCACCTCCTCTTTTCTCTCAGGTTTCCTCTATATACTTTATTTTTCTTCCCAGTTCTCTGTTCTCTTATTTCCACTTCCTCTTTCGCTTATTCTCCCTTTCCTTTCTTAAATCATTTCTTTCCTCACCTCCTCTTTTCTCTCGGATTTCCTTCTTCTCTTTTTTTTGTCTCTATTCATCTCCTTTTCATCTCCTGTGTTCTCGTATTTCCACTCTCCTTACCCTTTTCTAGTCATTTTCGCTTATTTTCCCTCTTTATTCACCTTTCCTTTCTTCTTGTTCTTCTTCTTCTCACCTAAACCCTTGATGCCGGGGAGTCTCTTAATCCTATCCATTGGCGTGGGTAGGTGGTGTGTTTACTGCTGTTTAATCTTTGTTCTGAGTTCCCCTTCCTTCCCCTTCCTTCCCTTTCTTTTCCCTTCCACCCCTACCTCACACCTTTACTTTCCACCTGCGTCTCCCTTCCCGGTAATGAACGATTTGATGATCTTGTGTGACTTCCTTCATTGTTTTAAATCTTTTTTGAAGAGCGAATGACTCCCTTCTGTGAATTCTCTTTTCCTTCTCTCTCTCTCTCTCTCTCTCTCTCTCTCTCTCTCTCTCTCTCTCTCTCTCTCTCTCTCTCTCTCTCTCTCTCTCTCTCTCTCTCTCTCTCTCTCTCTCTCTCTCTCTCTCTCTCTCTCTCTCTCTCTCTCTCTCTTTGTGCATTGTATATTATATAACAAATAGTTGCAAATGTTTTATTTTTTCAAATGCACAACATATTTGTTCTTCATTTGTTGATATTTTTTCAAAACATTTTGCAAACCTTTGAAAAAATAGTCGGTACATATTCTACTCAATACGTTTTCAGAATTAAAAACACAAAATTTACAGCCACATCACACTTTTTCTTTCTTTTTATTTAGATTAGATTCCCAACTTTACGAGAGCATCATTAACCTTTTACATTATTTAGCATACTCTGACCTCGCAACAGAGAGATCGAGACAGAGAATAGACACACACCACAAAGCTGAAACACTACACTTCCTGATGCCTACAATTACACTATTATCGCCATGCATTGCTAACAGGCAGAACATAACCACACAACACAACACAACACACCCTATCGATTACAATCTGAGAGGAAATACTACGAGAGCATAGAAATCAAACCGATCGCCTCACATCTTAATAATTCCAATTACACAACGAGCTTAACAAAAACACGAAGCACTACACAACCTTTTAGCTCATATTCAAGGAAGGAAAATCTTACAAGTACATTGAAAACAAAGCTCATTCATTCACTATTCACCTCACGTCTTAATAATTCCATTCACATTACGATCATTATAAAAAGCTTTACAAATAGAACAGAAAAAAAATAAGAAAAAAAGAACTCTATATTATCATAACTCACATTAACACCTTCACTGAGATGAGAGAAAGTTCACAAACAATTAACACAACACATCCTTCCTATTAACACATTCTATCTATGAAAAAGTAGTAGGAAATTTGAGTACAATGCATATTTTTTATACTCAAACTACCTTACACTTATCCAACACTTTTTTACCCCTTTCCTTCCCTCTCCACACAGGGCATCGAGCTGCACCACAACATAACTGCAGGTGTCATTATCAGCAACCAGAGTCTCGTGTTGCAGCGGATAACACGCAGCGCCTCGGGAAATTACTACTGTGTGGCTTCCAACATCGAGGGTGACGGCCAGTCCAACCCAATACACCTTCGAGTCAAATGTACGTGTTTGTGTGTGTGTGTGTGTGTGTGTGTGTGTGTGTGTGTGTGTGTGTGTGTGTGTGTGTGTGTGTGTGTGTGTGTGTGTGTGTGTGTGTGTGTGTGTGTGTGTGTGTGTGTGTGTGTGTGTGTTATTGTGTTTATGTCTGTGTGTGTGTATCGTTTACCTTGTGTCCGTCCTTTGTGTGTATATTCAAAGTTTAGGGTCAGAAAGGGCGGTGAGGAGTACGCAGAAGGGTTGAAGTAACTCAACCCCGTAATACAATGATGTGATATAGTCGAGTTGGTGCTTTGCGGTCTACATGTGGGTGTATGTTGTAGGGTCAAAAGAGGGTTAGAAATTATTTGCGATCATGGTATGTGTGATTTATGACCAAAACTGAATGGACACGTGCATTGCCTGAAAGGTGTCTGCATTGATTCACGAAACAACGAGATGATTTAACACCTCTTGGACAGACGAAAGAAAACGAAGGTGAGCCAGATAGAACACGAGATCGACATTGAAATATTGAAAAGCACTTCCCTGCAATAGAGGAAGAACGGAGTGATTTACGATATAGCTTTACCATGTTCAAATCCACACTTTGATTTATTTCATTTATAACACGCCATGCAAGGGAGTAACAGACATACGGGAAGGTGTTCAGACTCGGGCATTAACACGCGATATT
>JAXIVD010001835.1:0-5000 GCA_036785275.1 Cancer borealis
CGTGGATGACCCACCAATGGGTGACCCTACAGGGGAAGATGAGCCGCTAGAGGATCCCCGAGTGGCTGATCCCCCAGAGGAGGCACATTCAGTAAACGGCTCCCCAGAGGAGGATCCCCCAGGGGAAGATGAACCGCTGGAGGTCCTCCCAATGGCCAGGACCACCCAGTGAAACCCGATGCTGCCTTCGAAGGCGTGGCCGCCTCCCTTCATCACCTGAAGGGGAGTCGCCACAGGAGAAAGCTGCTCTTGTGGCTGGTGTACCTAAACATCCCACCAAGCATCGTCATCTCCACCCTCAAGGCGTATGGGCGGTTTGGGTGTTTCGACACCACTGAAGGGCACCGCTGAAAAGCGGCACAGAACTCCCGGCGCCCACCAAGGGCGTGACAGGCTCCTCAGGGCTCAGGCTGAGCTGGCTTACATCACACCAAAGGATCCTGCCAATACTACAGGGTTATACTTATAATAGCGCCTCAGTGGTGCAGTGGTTAGCACGTCTGACTACCAATCTGCTGGCCCGAGTTCAATCCCGGACAAAGGCAGGCGGCGCACAGCTCACCCAGCTGTTCATCCTCCCAAACGGGTTGGTAGATAAATGGGTACCTAGGGAAACCTGGGGAAGGTAAACTGTGGAAAGTCGGGTGTCACAGTGGCCCTGTGTCCCGGCGTAACGGATTAATTTCCAACACAGGCTCAAAGGCCAATGTGACGGGAGATGAGCGCCCACACCTACGCGCAACTATAGTGTGTGCCAAAACTTTACCTTTAACTACCTACATTTAAACAATTACGTAATCATATTTATTGAACTTTAGATCCTGTCAACAGTACAAGGATCAACCATTACTTAACCATTACCTTACGCTTATCATGTTTATTGAACCGTTTTATTATGTATACATTTTAGAGATATAATGGTATAGATAAAACATATTTATTTCTAATTTTGAATTACAACTACGTGGAAATATACACAGGTAATTACGTGGATGTTACATTATTATCACGTTTTTTTTTAACAACCATTAAATAACTACTTTGGTAATGATGCAAAGATAAAGTTAATGATGTTCATACCAACGACGGAAAAACTGTTCATTAGAGGCGGCGGTGTGACGTCGGGCTTGATAAGAGAAGGTTGTTGTATCTCTCTTCTCTGCCTTGCCTTGCCTTGCCTTGCCTTGCCTTGCCTTGCCTTGCCTTGCCTTGCCTTGCCTTGCCTTCCTTTCCCTTCCCTTCCCTTCCCTTCCCTTCTATCATTCCATCTGCGGTCTAGGAGTAATCACAATAAAAATACTACATTTGCCACTGAAATGAATAAAAAAAAGACGTTCCAGGATATGGGCGTTTTTTTCTTATATATATATATATTCCACTTTTTTTTCCTTTCTTTTATAGGACGAAGAACAATACGCTTTTGTTTCTCTCTTCCATCCGCATGAAGCACAGAAATACTTCACTTCATTATCCTTCAAAAGAATTTTCAGCACTTCACTCTTTTAGGTCCTTCTAGAGCAGGGGTTCTCAACCTGGGGTTCGCGAACCCCCAGGGGTTCACAGGAAGGTTTCCAGGGGTACTTGAGGCCTCTTCTATTTGCGTGAATCCGTTTCAGATCACTGAATCTGGGTGGGGCTTGGCCGCTCTGGACGGGGCTTAGGCGCGAAATCGTGTTCTATTTACCATCTTAACCCGTGATCTGTAACAGATTCCTGAATCCGTCGAATCTGATTTGGGAGGTGGGTTATAGCAGACGACACTCGTTCGCGGGTTTTTTGCACCAGCCTGAGCCAGCCTCTTCTCAGAAGTTAATATTGATATATACCTCCATTAAAACAGTGTATATATACGAGGAAGATAGTAAGCAGTAGAGAAATATTGTAGAAATGTTACTGTAGGCACATAATTGTATAATAGTGGTGATGAATATAAAAAACAAAGGAGATATATAGCAGCAGCCTCTTCTCGGAATCTATTATTGATATATACCTCCAATAAAAACAGTGTATATATACGAGAAAGATATTAAGTGGTAGAAAAAATTTTCAGAAATACTACTGTAGGCTTAAAATTGTATAATAATGGTGATGAATACCAGAAACAAAGGAGATATAACAGCAGCCTCTAACCGGGTTATTTATTTTCTTTGAATTTTGATATATACTCCCAAGAAAACAATTTACTTGTACGTGAAAGAGATTAAATGGTACAAAAATTCTGCATAAATGTTTGCAAAAATATGTATAACCGTAGCATATGAATAGTTAAATAAGATATCCCCAAAGTTTATTTTGGTTAAGGGGAAGCTCTACTCTACATTGATATACACAAATGATTCAGACACTCATTATCGTCCCAAATAAATAGTTAATAAGATATCCCCATTCCCCATCTTCTCCCAATAAATATGAGGACATGTGGGAATGTAAGGTTTTTTGGCTGGATGTAAAAGTAAAGTTTTACCCAAATCTAACCTAACCAGGGAAAGCCTATCGGCGCTACAGATTATACATATATAAAAGTAAGAGGTATTTCTTTACAACTACTGCTCCACCTCTTTATTATATAAATGAAGTCTCACATACTATACATAGTGTACTCAACACATCTGTGAAGGTTTTAGGGGGTGCTTACCATTATTTACCTCGCAAAACGTCTTTGAAGTTATGTTTTGTTGGTTAAGTTATGGTTAGGTTAAGGTTGTTAGGTTAGTTTGCAGTTATGTTATGGTTATGTTAAGTTAGGTTTGGTGCGGTTCAGTTAGGTTCGGTTACATAAGATTTTTACATTTTAATACCCAAACCCCCCAAAAAAATAATTTGCGAACCCTAACTTCCGGGTGATAAAATGTAAAAAAAATCTTATATAATCGAACCTAACTGAACCTAACCATAACATAACCGTAACCTAACAACTTCAACATAACCATAACTTGACATAATCTAACCAACCTAACATAACCTATCATAATTTCAAAGAAGTTTTGCGAGGTAAAAAAATGGTGAGCACCGCCAGAAACCTTCACAGATATGTTGAGTACACTATGTATAGTATATTTATAATAAAGAGGTGGAGCAGTATTTGTAAAAAAAAATAATAGGTGTAACATTGTCAAGGTTAACCTTGAGGTTCATCAGACTTGAATCTACTTTTCAAGAATCTAATGGTGTTTTCAATAACACATTTAGTTATATAAAGATTTTTTATTATACAATAAGCAGGTTGGTGATAATTAGGGGTGCCGCTGTCACCCTAAATGCATCAGGAAATGAAAGTTGTAACTCTCAACACTTCCTCGGAGAAGTGACTAGTGTGACGGCTGGGCAGCGACTGGCCTCTCATTGTTATTGTTTTGATCCAGCGAATCCATAACAGATTCTGCTGTTCTATTTGCACCTAATTAATCCAAAACAGATTCGGATTCGGAGCAGAATCCGGAGTAGATTATTGAGAACAAATAGAAGAGGCCTTTGGATGGCTGACGAAAAAGTATTTTAAATCTGCAGAGAGAGAGAGAGAGAGAGAAAAAAAAGAAAAAGAAAGAGAGAGTGAGCGTGTGTGACGGAAAGGTGTGCCATATCATGTCGGTTCACGTTCAAACAGCAGCTCCGGTTGAGGATCGGGCCGTAGGGACGGTTCCGAAGACAGTCAGTCAGCTAGCTGCCAGGCACTGATGCACATCGTAGTTGTTGCCCATCTCCAGCACTTTGTTTACCTAAATGAGGTATATTCATGATGTTTTTATTGTGTAATGAATATTCTTATAACGACATAATCGATAATATACCTGTGTGTCACATCATATATAGGGCTTTGGTTAAAAAAAATATTTTTCTGTTTTACAATTTCAGATGTCGTTATGGCCTCATCAGCGAAGAAATGACAGTATGATGAAAGCTACATTCAGTATGGATTCACTGCCATCGACAAAAATGGGTGTGAATTTCCACAGTGTGTCATATGCCACAAGGTTTTATCAGTGGAGTGCATGAAGTCTAGCTTTCTCAAACGCCATCTAAACAGTTGTCATCCAAATGTTAAAAGTAAGAGTACTGCTTTCTTCAAGCAAAAATAAGAGGGATTGAAGCGAGCACGCCTTGATCGTTCGGGACATTTCAGTCAACAAAATGAAGCTGGGTTGCGTGCATCCTACATGGTATCACTGAGAATTGCACAATAAAAGAAACCTCACAACATTGCAGAGAAATTAATCGTCCCTTGCTGTAAAGATATAATACGCTGTGTTATTGGATGTGATGCTGAGCAGAAGGTCAAATCAGTACCTTTCTCAAATGATACTGTTCATCGAGGAATAGTAGATATGTCTGATGATGTCAAACAACAAGTGATTGCTGAATTAAAGGAGACATCTTTAGGAAAATTTGCAATTCAACTTGATGAGTCAACTGACGTGGCTGCTTGTGCCCAACTCCTGGGTTTGTACGATACGTCAGTGGTGAAGATTTCAAGGAGGATTTCTTGTTCTGTCATACCTTAGACTCGACAACAAGAGGTGAAGACATTGTCAATGAGGTCTCAATATTTTTTGAGAGAGAAGGACTGTCCTGGAATAATGTATGTGCATGCACAACTGACGGAGCACCAGCAATGCTTGGCCGTCGATCAGGGTTTTGAGGAAAAGTAACCGAGGCGAATCCTAAAACAAGGCATCTTCATTGTATGCTTCATAGATATGCTCTGGCATCTAAAACTCTACCACCTGGGTTAAGATTAGTACTTGATGATGTTGTGCACATGGTAAATATCATCAAATCAAGTGCCCTAAATACACGACTATTTTCCCTACTGTGCCAAGAATTAGGAAGTGATCAAGAAGTGTTACTCTTTCACACTGAGGTCCGCTGGTTGTCGCGGGGGAATGTGGTAACAAGAGTAGAATCACTAAAGGAGGAGCTCACTGAATTCTTCAAACGTGATAACAAGACAAAGTCACTTGAGTTCATTCAGAAACTGTCAGACAGCCAGTGGCTTCAGAAAC
>JAXIVD010001835.1:15000-22500 GCA_036785275.1 Cancer borealis
ACTCGACACGCCTAATATACAAGTCACGCGTCGCACATGTTTTCAAATCAGAAATACGTAACAAAGTGAAACCAAGTGGATGTCTTCACAGCAATAAGTGTGAAAAAAAAACCAAGGTAATCTATGCAGGGTTTGCCGATACAAAACAGGGACGTGTTTTTAAGTACTACAAACGAGACGCAGACATGGCATCAAGGAAGGGGTCGGTGTGGTAGTCACTGAGAAAAGTACAACCCAATGAGCCGCTTGAGAGTAATTCATTCAGCTGAGCACCAACAATGTGGCGCTCAAGCACGGCATCTTTCCAATAAAAAAGAACGAGTTTACTTTGTTTTTTCTTTTTTACCTTGCCTTAAAAGTCTGGATTAACGAGGATAGCGTGTCGGAAACGGATTTCTATTTGTTTTCTCCGCTGTCAACGAAGCAATTTATTTCCTCCCGCAAATGACGCTCAACAATCAAGGTAAAAAGCGAGTGAAAGTCGATCCTTCCCTCCAGTGTTGAGATGTAAGATTCACGAGAGGATGCTTTGTTTCGTACAGTTATTGCGCTTTACTTCCTCTGTCGTACCTCACGTGCAGGTGGCAGAGTGTCGTGTAGGAGTGATCGAGAGCGTGGATATCGACTTTTTTTTATTTGTTTGTAGATAAAGGATATACTGAAGAGACCCTTGTGACTCCTCCTATCTGGTTTCTTTCTCCCGACCTCATATATAACATTTTCTTCTTTCTTTTTATATTCCCGCCCTACTCATTGCATCTTTTTTTTGTGCTCCCTTCCATACCCTTCTTCCTTCCCTCTCTATCTAACTCCTAACCTGTCTCTCCTTACTTCCCTTCCTTAATGTGTTCTTTTTCTATCTCTCATTCCTTCTTCTCTCCTCGCCTCCCATTCATCTTTTCCATTACATACAATTATTAGTTGTCTCCCTACTATTTCATCCTATTTTGTCGCCCTTTTCTACGTGTTTCTGGATCAGGACGAAACATAACAAAAAAAAAAATCACACTCACTTCGACAAATTGATATAAAGATCCATTCTTAGTTACTTCCCTTCTCTTTGTTGTATCTCAGCCAAGGGCTTCTAGGTCTAAATTGAAAGAATTAGAAAGACTTTATGATCTGAAAAGGATGCAATATTACTCCCTTCTCTTCCTCTTCCTCTTGCTTTTCCTCTTTCCCCTCTTCCTTCTTCTCCTCATCCCAATTCGTTCCACATCCTCCCCTCCTTCTGAGCCTTTCTCTTAACCCTCACAAGCTATCCTGCCTTCACTCTAGTTCTTCTCTTCCCTTCCTCCAATTCCTTTCATCCGTTTCTCTCTTTCCCCTTGCGTTTTTTTTCAAATACTCTCTCTCTCTCTCTCTCTCTCTCTCTCTCTCTCTCTCTCTCTCTCTCTCTCTCTCTCTCTCTCTCTCTCTCTCTCTCTCTCTCTCTCTCTCAACATTTTTTTTCCTTTCCTACATTCCCTCCCTTCCATTATCTTGTTACCATCTGTACGTCCCTTTTCCCAAGGCTCCTCCTCCTCCACCTGCCACTCCTTTCCTGCGAGCTCGTCACCAAATGCTCTGAAAGTATAGTACGTCCGGGCAGGGAGCGTCCTCGGATCTTGAAGTAATGAACGGCGTGATGCTGGTGGAGCGAGGTTCCCGGTGGGAGGTAAAATAAACATTACGCGGGAGGGAACTAAATTACCTCGCGTTGTCGCTCATTTGGCGGCTGTAAATGAGACAAGGGACGCTGAACCTTACTGAGTGGGAGGGCAAAAGGGGGAAGGAGGAAAGATAAAAGACGCGATTTAGTGAGAAGTGATGGAGGGGCGAGTATAATTGCATTGCGTTACTCGTGAATTTATATATGAATCTATATTTCGTTTTCCCTTCTTGTAGATCCTTACGAGGCCAGTTTCCGTTCTTTTTACACCGTTTTCATTACAGTATCCACGTTGAGGGGAAGGGAAATCAGCGGCCATAACTCAGAAGGCTTTCACGTCCCTGGGAGATGTACTACCGCCACTGAACGAGCTTCCTGTGTTGGACGTGTACCGTGAAAGAGCTAAAGAGGGATGGAAAGAGACAGCATTGGAGAAAGGGAGAAGGATAGGGAGATAATTAGGGAAAGAGAGTAGGAGTATTTGGTGTAGGGAGAGGAAGAGTGAATAGAAATAAGTAATAAATGTATGAAAATTAGACAGAGCCATCATGAATTATCAAATGAATAAGTAACGTTTTGGGATGAAAGTCTGCTAACAATAACAGACAATGAAATTAATGAGAAGATGATAATAAAAAAATAATAAAGTGAAGAGAATTATAACACATATCTTGCAAACACTATTTATACATCTATTCATAATATGACGTCGTCTGGTGATCTGCAACGACACGACTTTTCTTATCAAACTGCCTGGTGTGTGTGTGTGTGTGTGTGTGTGTGTGTGTGTGTGTGTGTGTGTGTGTGTGTGTGTGTGTGTGTGTGTGTTTGTATGTGTGTGTGTGTGTGTGTGTGTGTGTGTGTGTGTGTGTGTGTGTGTGTGTGTGTGTGTGTGTGTGTGTGTGTGTGTGTGTGTGTGTGTGTGTTATTCACTGTTATTCACTGTCACAGTCTGCTGCTGGTCTCTCTCGAGACAGCCGGCCGTCCCCCTATGGAAAGAGCTCAGAGCTCATAGTGACCAATCTTTGGGTTGGATCGAGACCACTCACACACAACACACCGGGACAACGAGGTCACAACCCCTCGACTTACATCCCGTACCTACTCACTGCTAGGTGAACAGAGGCTACACGTGAAAGGAGACTCGCCCAAATATTCTTCGTCCGCCCAGGGGATCGAACCCTGGCCCCTCTGTGTGTGTGTGTGTGTGTGTGTGTGTGTGTGTGTGTGTGTGTGTGTGTGTGTGTGTGTGTGTGCGTGTGCGTGTGTGTTATTTCCGTACACTTCGCCATGCAAAATAAAGGTGACTATATATAATAATGTCACCGACGCAATGAACAAAGAGAAGTACGTCTGCATGCCTGCCACCAGAGCTTTCACTCCTACCAAGGGATCTGCAAAAATCAGACTCAGAGGGAACAGATCGAACGGAGGCATTACGAAAATATATTGCATGATTATTCCCCACATTTGTGGCCGATGACGTTGTTGAAGGAAGGAAAACATTTTACGCATGAATTGGTGATTACCCAGTGTGTGTTAGAACAACCTTCGTGATGGCAACACTGGCAAATATAACATCCTCTCTAACTACAAATACTTGAAGCTATACCATCATTACATTAATTACAACGAAGAAAAAAGAATCAAGAAGTTGGTATATATGCAAGAGCAAAACTATCAGGAATGGCTTCAAGCATTACGCACATATTTGCTAAGACGATGCCACATTTCTCTTGGATCTTTCCAGGCAATAGTCCAATCAACACTGCTCTCTATGCAACTTCGGGATCCAAATATCTAGCATCAACTGGGATCGCGGGAAAGTGAACTAGACCCGGACGTGATCTGCAGCAGCTCAAGTAATAGAGATGTGCGATGCGACTCCATGGAGGGAACGTTCATTGCCTTGGTGTTGGTGAAGTGCTCTTTAAGGAAACGTTGGAAGGAGAGGCTTTTTGAATAAGTCTTTGAACTAATATTTGAGGCCTAGATGTTTGTACAATGTTCTGGAAAGATAGATGGTGTGGAGGAGTGAGTAGTGACTTAATAAATGTTTTGAGAATATAAAGAAAAACTGTTTACGCAACATAAACAACCTAAGTAATTGCATTGTTCTTACAGAAATATATACAGGAACAATTTACGACATGAAACATAACGTATGACGACAAAAAGTAAATAAATAAAGGTGGCATCTCTTTCCAATACCAGCACGAGAGGGAGACGTAACAGAGGGGACGAGGTGCAGCTGCAGCTTACTCAATGGTTTCTCTGAGGGGAAAATCATATGTGCAGGCATTCCCCAAGTCCCCAGCGTGTCGGTATACCTGGCCAAGACGCAGCCTCACCTGTCTTTATTTACTTTGAGGTCGTGTCCCATTACCACGACTCGAGAGGGGAGTCAGGAGGAGGTAACGACCAGGTTATGCTATTAGAGACGCTTCTAAAGAGACATTAAGTACCAACCACGATGTACTTATGGTCCTCTAAGGTGTACTAACCAAAATAGGCCTCGAGGCGTAACGCAGATTCTTATTCCTCCTTCTCCCTTTTCCTTGTGCCGCTGAGGGGAAGAGCATCTCATAAGTCATTGTGCTCTTGGCGGAAACTTCCCTCGATTGAATTCCACCTCCATCAACTTGTGTTCGCCGGCACATTCCGAATATTTCATCCCCAAATTTTACACTCCAAGGTTTTCCATCGATTTATCTCCGTGATCCACAATCTACGCAAATCCTTTCACTGCGTTTCCCTCCTAGTCATTCCCTCTGCCGTCCAATATCCCTCCTCCAAAAATCCCTTCCTGATACTCTCTCCTTAATCCTTCCACGAGGCGCCATCCTCCCTATAATCCCATTCTCACACCACTTCCTGCCACCTTCCTAGACCGACTCACCTAACTGACCTATCTCGTCCCTGTGATAGAGACCTAAAATGGCATCGTATTTGTGGTTTCGAGACTTACCTATCACCACACACCCGCTGCTGACCACCTTAGGCAGCGACACATCTCTAAAAGGCGCGAAAACATGTCTTACTTCCTCATAACCACCGCATCACCATCTAAAGTCTTTGCTATTGTCATACGCGACACCCCAAAGAGATAGAGAGATAAAGAGAAGGAGATAGATAGATAGATAGATAGATAGATAGAGAGAGAGAGAGAAAAAAAAAAAGAGTTAGGGAGACTTAGAGGGACGAGTGTCTTGAAGGGGAATAACATTGGAAGATGTTCTCAGCTAAAAAATAAAAGAGTGAAGCCATAATAGAAGTGTTATATGTTTTTTGTTTTGTTTCTGGTCAAAGTAAGAGCGGTAGAGACACAATATTTCTTAAGGGACTTTATTTTTGTCCACAACCTGAAAGACGAAAAGAAGGAGAGGAATGTCTTTGAGTTAAAGAAGAAATAACGATAGTAATATTAATAACAAATAACAGTAAGAATAATAGTACAAATAATAATAATAATAATGATGATACATATAGAAAAAAAAATAGATAGATAAATAACTAAATGTATAGATAAATAAATAAATATGGCAACAGGTTTTCCTTTAAATTTATCACAAAATTTTTAACCCTTCTCTCATTATTTCATTATTTTTATATTTATTTTACTTGTCAAATCTATTTTATCAATATTTTATTTTGTTCTCTCTCTCTCTCTCTCTCTCTCTCTCTCTCTCTCTCTCTCTCTCTCTCTCTCTCTCTCTCTCTCTCTCTCTCTCTCTCTCAAAACCTTCCATTTTTTATTCTAGCTTCTTCCTTCCCTTCTGCCCTTCCCCAGGAATCCGTTCCGCCATCTACAGCTCAATACCTCTAGAATTCCTCTGTTCACGTTTTTTTTTTCTCTCTCTCTCTCTCTCTCTCTCTCTCTCTCTCTCTCTCTCTCTCTCTCTCTCTCTCTCTCTCTCTCTCTCTCTCTCTCTCTCTCTCTCTCTCTCTCTCTCTCTCTCTCTCTCTCTCTCTCTCTCTTTCTTTCTTTCCCTCCTTCCTCCGCCTCCATTCAGAATCCAATGACGCACTAATAAAAGACCAATTCCATGACCTCGTACTATTCTATCTTTTTATATCATATTTCAGTCCATGAGATCATTTAACTTAGCCGAGATGTGGAGGCTTTAATACAGTCTATCTCTCACCCCCTAACCCATTTCCCAACACCCCCCCCAAAAAAAAACGTAATTTGTACAGAGGAAGAAAACGAGCTGCTGGCTTTATGAGGTGCTGTTTTATCATGCCTTGTTTTTTATTTTATTTTATTTTTCAAGATGGAGATGCGTTGATGAGAAATTGGAGACGTTTGCTGAAGCATTCATTAAATGAGTGTGTTGAGTGGGAACATGACTGATATGGGACGCGGGAGGACGAGGACGAGGAGGATGCAAATGAGGAGGAAGATGAAAGGACGTAGAGGAGGACGGTGGGACAACAGCAAAAAGGAGGACACAAGGAAGAAAGGGAACAAGAAGTACAAACACAAAAACAAGAACAAGATTAAAACGAACAAAAACAAGAATAAAACGAAGAAGGAAGAGGAAGACAAAGGAAGGGGAAAATCACCACTACTAAATTTAGGGGATAGGTAATACAACAAGGACGTGGATTATAAAATAGACCCAAGAACAACATATACAGATGCATCTTGTATGAGAACACACAAATAACAACAAGGAAGAGGGTGATACAGGTGAGCAGTACCTATGTGATTGAAAGGAAAGGTGTGTTTCTTTAGAGGTGTCGTTATATCTTTTTTTGAGGCATTACTATAGTTGTTCTTTCATTGGGTAACCTCTAATAGTAGTAGTAGTAGTAGTAGTAGTAGTAGTAGTAGTAGTAGTAGTAGTAGTAATAATAATAATAAAACAATCTATTATCGGGATGGGCAGCAAAAATATAACATTACTATTGAAACACATTTGCATAATAATCACAGTTATGTATGTTAACGAACGTAATGCTGTTGTTGTTGTTGTTAGTGTTGTAATGGACTATCACTGTGTAGTAATGTTCGCAGTGATTGTTCATGCAGCGTTGTATTTAAACGTTTTTTCTGACACTGAATGTTGGTAAATACTATCATGTGGTTATATTCTTTATTATCTTTGCTATTGAAATGTTCGCTATTTATGTTGTTGTTGTTGCTGCTGCTGCCAGTATTTTTTTGTTTTATTAAACAATACTTTCAAACACTGGAACGGTAAATTTAATGCCAGAGATGTTGATGATTCCATTGTGCTAATGCAATTTGGTAATATTTAGTTGTATAAAAATGAACAATTAAAACGCCATTGCCTTTTAAGATGCAAATGTTTAATGATTTTTGTATATAGTTATACATGGATCAAATGCTAATCATCCGCGCGGCCGCCTCTCTAAGCTTCCTCTTTACCGATTTCACTGAATGGTCATTAATACCTTCATCCAAACCACCCACTCCAGCCTCTGCAACTAACCATTATGTATTATCACATTCACAGTAGGGGCGCAGGTACCTCCCTCCACGCACTCTACAGGAGGAGGCTGGGAGTGGGTCTGGGTGAGGGGAGGAGTATAATATAGTGGGGAATAATGCCTCAAGACCCCCCTATACACCTCTGGGAAATATTTGTGCAGCTGTGTGAGGAATGAGATGGTATGCTTCACCGGTACCATTAGTCACGTGACCTTAAGATGATATCTCTCTCTCTCTCTCTCTCTCTCTCTCTCTCTCTCTCTCTCTCTCTCTCTCTCTCTCTCTCTCTCTCTCTCTCTCTCTCACGCTTGTTACATTACACACACACACACACACACACACACACACACGCACACGCACACGCACACGCACACGCACACGCACACACACA
>JAXIVD010001835.1:27500-33954 GCA_036785275.1 Cancer borealis
TTTTAGAGTTATTGGAAATATCATTGCAGCACTTGATAGACCTAGTTAAATCCTATAGCTGTGATAATGAATATGTGTTCTATGTATAATAATTACGCACTAAAATTAAACCCTATCTTTTTTCCAAAAAATAGATTTCGTTCTAATTTTCTCAAAAGCTATTAGAGATATTGGAAATATTTTTGCAGCATCTGATAGATCTAAGTAAACTCTATAACTGTCTTAATGAATATTTGTTCTATGTATAATAATTACGCAGTAAAATTAAACCATATGTTTTTGCCAAAAACTAGATTTCTTTCTAATTTTCTCGGAAGCTATTAGAGATATTGGAAATATCATTGCAGCATCTGGTAGACCTAATTAAACTCGACAAATGTCATAATGAATATTTGTTCTATGTATAATAATTACGCAGTAAAATTAAACCCTTTCTATTTTCCAAAAAGTAGATTTCGTTCTAATTTTCTCGGAAGCTATTAGAGATATTGGAAATATCATTGCAGCATCTGGTTGACCTAATTAAACTCGACAACTGACATAATGAATATTTGTTCTATGTATAATAATTACGCAGTAAAATTAAACCGTATCTTTTTTTCCAAAAAATTGATTTCGTTCTAATTTTCTCGGAAGCTATTAGAGAGATTGGAAATATCATTGCAGCATCTGATATACCTAATTAAACCCTTTAACTGTCATAATGAATATTTGTTCTATTTATAATAATTACGCAGTAAAATTAAACCGTATTTTTTTTCGAAAAAATAGATTTCGTTCTAATTTTCTCGGAAGCTATTAGTTATATTGGAAATATCATTGCAGCATCTGATAGACCTAATTAAACTCTACAACTGTCATAATGAACATTTGTTCTATGTATAATAATTACGCAGTAAAATTAAACTATATCTTTATAAAAAAAAATAGATTTCGTTCTAATTTTCTCGGAAGCTATTAGATTTATTAGAAATATCATTGCAGCATCTGATAGACCTAATTAAACTCTACAACTATCATAATAAATATTTGTTCTATGTATAATAATTACGCAGTAAAATTAAACCGTATATTTTTTCCAAAAAACTGATATCGTTCAAATTTTCTCGGAAGGTATTAGATATATTGGAAATATCATTGCAGCATCTGATAGACCTAAGTATACTCTATAACTGTCATAATTAATATTTGTTCTATGTATAATGATTAAGCAGTAAAATTAAACCGTATCTTTTTTCCATAAAATAGATTTTGTTCTAATTTTCTCGGAAGCTATTAGAGATATTGGAAAAATCATTGCAGCATCTGATAGACCTAATTAAATTCTACAACTGTCATGATGAATATTTGTTCTATGTATTACAATTACGCAGTAAAATTAAACCATATCTACAAAAAAATACATTTCGTTCAAATTTTCTCGGAATCTATTAGACTTATTGGAAATATCATTGCAGCATCTGATAGACCTAATTAAACTCTAAAACTGTCATAATAAATATTTGTTCTATGTATAATAATTAAGCAGTAAAATTAAACCATATTTTAAAAAATATATAGATTTCGTTCTAATTTTCTCGGAAGCTATTAGATATATTGGAAATATCATTGCAGCATCTGATATACCTAATTAAACTCTCCAATTGTCATAATGAAAATGTGTTCTATGTATAATAATAAAGCAGTAAAATTAAACCGTATCTTTTTTCCATATAACAGATTTTGTTCTAATTTTCTCGGAAGCTATTAGAGATATTAGAAATATCATTGCAGCATCTGATAGAACTAATTAAACTCTACAACTGTCATAATAAATATTTGTTCTATGTATAATAATTACGCAGTAAAATTAATCCATATCTTTTTAAAAAATATATATTTCGTTCTAATTTTCTCGGAAGCCAATAGAGTTATTAGAAATATCATTGCAGCATCTGATAGACCTAATTATATTATACAACTGTCATAATAAATATTTCTTCTATGAATAATAATTACGCAGTAAAATTAAACCGTATCTTTTTTTCCAGAAAATATATTTCGTTCTAATTTTCTCGGCAGCTATTAGAGATATTGGAAATATCATGGCAGCATCTGATAGACCTAATTAAATCCTATAACTGTCATAGTGAATATTTGTTCTATGTATAATAATTACGCAATAAAATTAAACCCTATCTTTTTTCCAAAAAATAGATTTCGTTCTAATTTTCTAAAAAGGTATTAGAGATATTATAAATATTATTGCAGCATCTGATTGATTCAATTAAACTCTACAACTGCCACAATGAATATTTGTTCTATGTATAATAATTACGCAGTAATATTAAACCATATTTTTTTTACCAAAAACTAGATTTCGTTCTAATTTTCTCGGAAGCTTTTAGAGATATTGGAAATATCATTGCAGCATCTGATAGACCTAATTAAACTCGACAACTGTCATAAAGAATATTTGTTCTATGTATAATAATTACTCAATAAAATTAAACCCTTTCTATTTTCCAAAAAAGAGATTTCGTTCTAATATTCTCAGAAGCTATTAGATATATTGGAAATATCATTGCAGCATCTGATAGACCAAATTAAAGCCTACAACTGTCATAATGAATATTTGTTCTATGTATAATAATTGCGCAATAAAATTATACCGTATTTTTTTCTTCAAAAAAATAGATTTCGTTCCAATTTTCTCGGAAACTACTGGATATATTGGAAATATCATTGCAGCATCTGACAGACCTAATTAAACTCTACAACTCTCATAATGAATATTTGTTCTATGTATAAAAATTACGCAGTAAAATTAGACCATATCTTTTAAAATAACTTGATTTCGTTCTAATTTTTTTTCGGAAGCTATTAGATTTATTAGAAATATCATTGCAGCATCTGATAGACCTAATTAAACTCTACAACTGTCATGAAAAATATTTGTTCTATGTATAATAATTACGCAGTAAAATTAAACCGTAATTTTTTTTCCAAAAATTAGATTTCGTCCAAATTTTCTCGGAAGCTATTAAATATATTAGAAATATCATTGCAACATCTGATTGACCTAAGTAAACTCTACAACCGTCATAATGAATATTTGTTCTATGTATAATAATTAAGCAGTAAAATTAAACCGTATCTTTTTTTCATAAAATATATTTTGTTCTAATTTTCTCGGAAGCTATTAGAAATATTGGAAATAGTATTGCAGCATCTGATAAACCTAATTAAACTCTATAACTGTCATAATGAATATTTGTTCTATGTATAATATTTAAGCAGTAAAATTAAATCGTATCTTTTTTACATAAAATATTTTTTTTTGTAATTTTCTCTGAAGCTATTAGAGATATTGGAAATATCATTGTAGCATCTGATATACCTAATTAAACTCTACAACGGTCATGATGAATATTTGTTCTATGTATAATAATTACACAGTAAAATTAAACCATATTTAAAAAAAAATAGATTTCGTTCAAATTTTCTCGGAAGCTATTAGAGATATTGGAAATATCATTGCAGCATCAGATAGACCTAATTAAACTCTGCAACTGTCATAATGAATATTTGTTCTATGTATAATAATTACGCAGTAAAATTAAACCGTATATATTTTTTTTTTATTGATTTCGTTCTGATATTCTCGGAAGCTATTAGAGATATTGGATATATCATTGCACAATCTGATAGAACTAATTAAGCCCTACAACTGTCATAATTAATATTTGTTTTATGTATAATAATTACGCAGTAAAATTAAACCATATCTTTTTACCAAAAAATATATTTCGTTCTAATTTTCTCGGAAGCTATTAGAGATATTGGAAATATCATTGCAGCATCTGATAGACCTAATTAAACTCTACAACTGGAATAATGAATATTTGTTCTATGTATAATAATTATGCAGTAAAATTAAACCGTATCTTTTTTCCAATAAATAGATTTTGTTCTTATTTTCTTGGAATCTATTAGAGATATTAGAAATATCATTGCAGCATCTAATAAACCTAACTAAACTCTACAGCTGTCATAATGAATAATTGTTCTATGTATAATAATTACGCAGTAAAATAAAACCGTATCTTTTTTCCAAAAAATATATTTCGTTCTAATTTTCTCGGAAGCTATTAGAGATATTGGAAATATCATTGCAGCATCTGATAGACCTAATTAAACTCTACAAATATCATAATGAATATTTGTTGTAGGTATAATAATTACGCAGTAAAATTAAACTATCTTTTTGCCAAAAATTTGATTTTGTTCTAATTTTCTCGGAAGCTATTAGAGATATTGGAAATATCATTGCAGCATTTGATAGACCTAATTAAACTCTACAACAGTCATAATGAATATGTGTTCTATGTATAATAATTAGGCAGTAAAATAAAACCGTATCTTTTTTCCAAAAAATATATTTCGTTCTAATTTTCTCGGAAGCTATTAGAGATATTGGAAATATCATTGCAGCATCTGATAGACCTAATTAAACTCTACAAATATCATAATGAATATTTGTTGTAGGTATAATAATTACGCAGTAAAATTAAACTATCTTTTTGCCAAAAATTTGATTTTGTTCTAATTTTCTCGGAAGCTATTAGAGATATTGGAAAAATCATTGCAGCATCTGATAGACCTAGTTAAATTCTACAACTGTCATGATGAATATTTGTTCTATGTATTACAATTACGCAGTAAAATTAAACCATATCTACAAAAAAATACATTTCGTTCAAATTTTCTCGGAATCTATTAGAGTTATTGGAAATATCATTGCAGCATCTGATAGACCTAATTAAACCCTTTAACTGTCATAATGAATATTTGTTCTATTTATAATAATTACGCAGTAAAATTAAACCGTATTTTTTTTCGAAAAAATAGATTTCGTTCTAATTTTCTCGGAAGCTATTAGTTATATTGGAAATATCATTGCAGCATCTGATAGACCTAATTAAACTCTACAACTGTCATAATGAACATTTGTTCTATGTATAATAATTACGCAGTAAAATTAAACTATATCTTTATAAAAAAAAATAGATTTCGTTATAATTTTCTCGGAAGCTATTAGATTTATTAGAAATATCATTGCAGCATCTGATAGACCTAATTAAACTCTACAACTATCATAATAAATATTTGTTCTATGTATAATAATTACGCAGTAAAATTAAACCGTATATTTTTTCCAAAAAACTGATATCGTTCAAATTTTCTCGGAAGGTATTAGATATATTGGAAATATCATTGCAGCATCTGATAGACCTAAGTATACTCTATAACTGTCATAATTAATATTTGTTCTATGTATAATGATTAACCAGTAAAATTAAACCGTATCTTTTTTCCATAAAATAGATTTTGTTCTAATTTTCTCGGAAGCTATTAGAGATATTGGAAAAATCATTGCAGCATCTGATAGACCTAATTAAATTCTACAACTGTCATGATGAATATTTGTTCTATGTATTACAATTACGCAGTAAAATTAAACCATATCTACAAAAAAATACATTTCGTTCAAATTTTTATCATTATTAGTATTATTAATTATATTATCATAATTATATAATTAATTATATCATTAATTATATCATAATGAATATTTGTTGTAGGTATAATAATTACGCAGTAAAATTAAACTATCTTTTTGCCAAAAATTTGATTTTGTTCTAATTTTCTCGGAAGCTATTAGAGATATTGGAAATATCATTGCAGCATTTGATAGACCTAATTAAACTCTACAACAGTCATAATGAATATGTGTTCTATGTATAATAATTAGGCAGTAAAATAAAACCGTATCTTTTTTCCAAAAAATATATTTCGTTCTAATTTTCTCGGAAGCTATTAGAGATATTGGAAATATCATTGCAGCATCTGATAGACCTAATTAAACTCTACAAATATCATAATGAATATTTGTTGTAGGTATAATAATTACGCAGTAAAATTAAACTATCTTTTTGCCAAAAATTTGATTTTGTTCTAATTTTCTCGGAAGCTATTAGAGATATTGGAAAAATCATTGCAGCATCTGATAGACCTAGTTAAATTCTACAACTGTCATGATGAATATTTGTTCTATGTATTACAATTACGCAGTAAAATTAAACCATATCTACAAAAAAATACATTTCGTTCAAATTTTCTCGGAATCTATTAGAGTTATTGGAAATATCATTGCAGCATCTGATAGACCTAATTAAACCCTTTAACTGTCATAATGAATATTTGTTCTATTTATAATAATTACGCAGTAAAATTAAACCGTATTTTTTTTCGAAAAAATAGATTTCGTTCTAATTTTCTCGGAAGCTATTAGTTATATTGGAAATATCATTGCAGCATCTGATAGACCTAATTAAACTCTACAACTGTCATAATGAACATTTGTTCTATGTATAATAATTACGCAGTAAAATTAAACTATATCTTTATAAAA
>JAXIVD010001835.1:34154-36654 GCA_036785275.1 Cancer borealis
CTCCTCCTCTTCTTCCTCCTCCTCCTCCTCCTCCTCCTCCTCCTCCTCCTCCTCCTCCTCCTCCTCCTCCTCCTCCTCCTCCTCCTCCTCCTCCTCTGAACACACGTTTCCTCAAGTTACAGATTAGGCCTCCTCGTTTGCTGTCTGTTCTGATTGGAGGAGGAGGAGGAGAAAGAGGAGGAGGAGGAGGAGGAGGAGGAAGAGGAAGAGGAGGAGGAGGAGGAGGAGGAACAACAACTTAAATGACTAGCTGATTGAGTCCTTTGGGATCATCTGTGGCCTTGACTAGATGGCGAGGAGATTGGAAAAGGGATTGAAAGGGTTGATTGGAATTGGATGATTAGGTAAAGAAAAGGGTGATTGGAAAGGGACAACATTTCTCTCACAGATGATTAGCAAAAGGAGTAGTAGGATAAAAAGAAAGACTTAAGAATTGAAAAGGAATTAGCAAGACTGCATTTTGATAAGAACTGATTGGTGATTAGGACAAAGAATAAATGATAAAATATAGATACTTAGACGATTTAAGTCATTGAAGATTAAAAACAAATAACTCAAATTGGCATCAAAGGTAATTATCTAAGACATTAACTGCTTGACTAATTAATAGGCTTGGGTATAGGTATAGGTATAGGTAGGTAAGTAAGTGGGTAGATAGAGAGGTAGGTAGGCAGGTAGATAAGAAGGAAGGTAGGCAGGTAGGAAGGTAGGTAGATAGGTAGGCAGGTGGATTAATTAGACAAATTCTATGAGTTGATTAAGGGAGTGAGGAGGAGCAAGCAAGGGAGGGAAATTAACTTCATCTTATCTGTTTGAGTGGTCTTGATTAAAGGTTAGTGAAGGGAGGGTGATGGAAGATTGACTTAAGTGTTCTGGTTTGTGTGATTCTCAGTATGTGGTTAGGTTATTAATGATGATGGTGATGGTGATTGGTGTGTATTGTTACGTGTGTGTGTGTGTGTGTGTGTGTGTGTGTGTGTGTGTGTGTGTGTGTGTGTGTGTGATGGTGATGATTAGTAGGTAGGTGTGAATTTTTTTTTATTAATGTAGAAGATTGTGGAGAAATTTGACTTTTGGTGGAAAAATCATCGTGAAATATGATAATTGAGGTTGTTTTTTTTTGGCTAAATTTTTTTCATATGTAAATCCATTTTGATTTTGATTAAAAAGAAAAAATAAAGTCTGGTAATCTATTTTTACCACGCCATTAATAAAAAAAAAAAAAAAACATTATTTTCCTTTTACCCTTATTATTTTTTCCCTCAAAACACTATCTTCAACTATAACCCAAACACCCTCACTTTCCCCTCATTTTCCCCTCACACCTCGTTTTTTTTTATCCACACACACACACACACACACACACACACACACACACACACACACACACACACACACACACACACACACACACACACACACTCACACTCGGACTTGCTTATTCACGTACGATATTGAGGCTTTTTGAAGTGGTGAAGGGAAGTGAGGGAAGGTGAGGGGAAGTGAGGGGAGGAGGTGGCAAGATCTTCACGTCTCCTGTTTGTTTTGCCACTTCGCGGACAGTCGTAGAATGGGAATTAGGCAGCACAATCCTACCCCTGAGGCAAGGGTCTACTTACTTCCCTTAATGGAGCTCCTTCCCTTCCTTCCCCTTTCTTCTCTTCCCTTCCCCTCCCTTCCTTTCATTTCCTTTCCTTTTCTTACTTCATTTTTTTCATTTTCCATTCCTTCCTTTCCTTCCCCTCTCTTCCTTCCTTTCCTTTCCCTTCCATTTCTTCTCTTTCTTTCTTTCCTTCTCTTTTTTTCCTTTTCTTCTTTCCTTTCCCTTCCTTTCCCTTCCTTTCCTTCAAAGGAAAGGAAAGAAGAAAAATAAAAGATAGAGGAAAAGAAATAATAAGGAGAAAGGAAAGGAAGAAAGAAAGAAAGAAAATAGGGGAATAGGAAGATATTAAAGCCAATCTCTCTCTCTTTGTCTCTCATATTAATAAAGAACATTACATAAAGCATAATTGTCTCCCCGCGCACAGAATCTCCCCTTGAGGCAGACTGACTAGGATCTAAAAAAAATAGTCTCAGATACGTGACTATAAGGTGTCAGCTCAGGACAGGTGAAAAAAATTGTTCCCTTCGTGTAATAAAAATGAATATGAGTAACACGGGTAATATTATTATTTTTTGGCTGCTTCATCTATTGGTGATTGTTATGTTTCCTTGAGTGATTCCTTTTTTTCCTTTTTTCTTTCCTTGTATGTGTGATTCTTTTTAATCCTTGTTTTTTCTTACGTAAGTGATTCCTTTTTTTCCTTATTTTTTTCCTTTCTTGAGTGATTCCTATTTTTTTTTTTCCTTTTCATTTCCTTGTCAATATACATAAGTGAAATGATTGGGTAATACAGGAAATAGTTAATGTAGTATTGATGATTAGCTGTATTTTCTGTGTATTGTATTTTTTTTCAGAGAAGGGAAAGTGTATTACGGAATCGCGTGATTTGTTTTTTGT
>JAXIVD010001835.1:41654-54154 GCA_036785275.1 Cancer borealis
GGAGAAGGAAGACATAGAGCATTAAGAGAACCCGCAGCCCAGACCTCCATTGGCCTTCGAGGATGGCTCAGTCAACCTTGAAATTGATCCTAACGAGGCAGTTTGAGCCAAGTTCGAGGCTGAGTCACGGGGGAGCTGGACAAGGTGATGCACGCCCGCACGCCCGCACGCCCGCACACTAACCTGAGAGAGAGAGAGAGAGAGAGAGAGAGAGAGAGAGAGAGAGAGAGAGAGAGAGAGAGAGAGAGAGAGAGAGAGAGAGACAGAGAGGGAGAGATTAACTCCCTCACTGTTCAATGTATTTTCATTTTTAGATTAAGTTAATGAAAGAGCCATTAATTACATTCTCTCTCTCTCTCTCTCTCTCTCTCTCTCTCTCTCTCTCTCTCTCTCTCTCTCTCTCTCTCTCTCTCTCTCTCTCTCTCTCTCTTCGCTCTAGATCCGGGTTGTACATTTGACACACTATCCATCTCCTTACCATCAATTCTCTCCCCTCGAACCTTCCCTACCAGTTTCCCTCCATCCCTCCCTCCATAACCCCTCACCCCTCTCCCCTATCCCCTCTCCCCACTCCCCTCCTTCCTCCCCAACCATCCCTCCCCTTCCTCGTCCTCGTATCCTTGCAGCTGTGTGACAATTTTATTAAGAGTAACAGAGGCGATGTGCTAACTGCAGGTAAAGTGGGAGAGGACAGGTAAGGGATAGGTGGTATGTAGTAATAGTTGGCGAGGACGAGGACAGAGAACGAGAACACTGGGCGAGGACAAAGAGCGAGGACAAAGGGTGTATCATATCATATCTGTATATTCATTGTTAACTAGTTTTAAGATATTCATTGTTTTTAGCTAAGAGAGAGAGAGTGTATGCGGGTAAGGAATTTTCCTAGAATTCACATCCCAGCCAAGGCGTCAGGTCAAAGCCGGACCCTATCACACAGCTCTGTTCCCGTGACGTCATTCTCCCGGGTCAGTCCCGACCAATCATAGGCGCGTAGTCCACCTGGAGTCGACCCTTCCTGACCGCGGCTGAGCCCACACCACCACTACTCACTCTCACTCTCAGCCTGGCGACTACATCAACCAGTCGCTCATCTCTCAGCTCGCTACCATCATCAACGTTTCGTCATCTCTCTCAAGGCAGGCAAAGGTCATAGTCACTGTATATCCTGTATCTACTCAAGTCGTGCTGTGTCAATATATCATCTCTATCAAGCCGTGTGTGTTTCAACAAGACCTCCATCATCCACGCTACCCCTCTACCTCCACTCTTCCAAGCCACGCGGTGACCGGCCCGGTAACCAAAAATAATCACCGATACAATTGGTGTGCAACGGTGGAATTCGTCCTTCCAAGCGACGAATTATCAAGATTCAGCCTCCTCCGTCATCAAGTCTCTATCCTCACCACGTGCATCGTTCTGCCAGTAAGTGACTCTACACAAACGCCCTTACCTCGCCCACCTCGTGTTCTCCTCTACGCCCTGCAGTCGCTTCCTTCGTCGCCCTTCTGCAGTAGCATCTATTCCGAGTGAGTACAAGCCTCCTCGCCCTGCTGTTCAAGACGCCCATCACCTCTACCTCCATTTTGTTCGCGGCGCGCCATCTTCGCTGCCCACGCATCACCTCAAGACGCCCATCGCCCTTCACCACGTGTCCCTTCAAGACGGTCATCACCCATCACCACGTGGTCCCTCAAACAAGTTTTCCACGCCCTCACCACGTGTCTCCGCCCTCAAGACGCCCATCGCTCTTCACCACGTGTCGCAGCCCAGAAATACGCCCATTCACCACGTGACCAGTCAGCGCCCACGTGTTCCACCTCCTTGGTCCTCTGCTAGTTAAGTACCTTAGTTCTTATTATTATATTTTTCTCTTTATTGTGCTAGTTATTCTACATTTTTTGTGTACACTCAGTGTTTCTTTGTTTTCTTGTGTGTTTCCTCAACGTGATCACGATGTCTAACGACCAGTCACTTCACACACCCACACCTCAGGTTACTCTCATATCTGATAATGTCTCAATTCCTCCTTTTTCTGGTACTAACTCTGAGTCAGTCCAAGCCTTTGTCCGGCGTGTAAATGATGAATGTACACGTCGCTCAGCTTATTCTGATGTGGAAAAATTAGCCATTTTAAAATCACGGATTTGTCATGACCCATCTAGTCTTGCGGGAAAACTCATAAAAACCGATAAATTCCTCAGTTTTTCTACATACGATGAACTCACCACAGCATTAATCTCTCATTTCTCTGGTCACTCAAAATTAGGTGCAACTCATTCCTTCCTCAAAATTGCTCAAACTCTCATTAATATTGCTCGTTCTACTCATGATGTGTATAAGGCAGAGAATATTGCATCCTCTCTCAGTGCTGAGTTAACAGAGCAAATGAAATCCTCTCAGTGGATCGACACAGACGGCAATATATCTTCTACTGATTTCAAACGCCTTATGTCGTATTTCCTGTTCCTTGTTCAGCTCGATTCACCAACCTTCACCGTTGCAAGCGACATTAAATTCAGTAAGGAAGATTTCTTGTATGATCTGTGCAAGAAAATATCAGAGAAATCGCCACCTGTTCCTCAGCCAGTAAGTTTGGTTCAGTCACCGCATTCCTCAATCAAGCCCCCATTTTCTCACCGAAGCTCCTCCCCTCAGAGCCCATCTCCACCTTCAAACACTCATTTGTCACGTTCTGATCAACGCTCTCATTCTCGTCACCGTTCATCCTCCCGTGACTCGAGAAAGGTAACATGTTACCGATGTGGACTCAAAGGTCACGTCTCAGCGGACTGTCGAGTAATGCTTGACGAAAGAGGTTATCATAATTTCAACAGTAATGCCTTCTGCTCCCTTCATAATAAACGCGGTCACTCACTTGAGGAATGTCGCCTTTTCCAGCAACAAATGCAGTCTTCTCAATCTTCGGGAAACGATTCGCGCCAGAGCCTCGCACCTCCTCGGTAACACTCAAGTCCATTCTAAAGACCGCAGGTAGTAAGTCATCTCATAAACGTGTTGTTTTCGCGGATGCACAGACAGTGCCTCTCCCATGTGTCCCTGTTAAATCCTCCGGATTTTTCCAAGGTCTGACTGCTGACGTCAAATTAGCCTCTCACAAATGCCGTGCATTTTTCGATTCTGGTGCCTCAGTCAACATCATTAAAACTCATGTTTTTGAAAAACTCTCTGCCGCCTCAAGGCACAAGTTTCAGAGTTATCCACCAGACATCACTGTTAGTGGTATTTCTGGAAACGTTGTCATACCTCATAGAAAGGTTCTCCTCAGTATCTGTTTGTCTCCACTTGAACCTTCTATCTCAGATTTTTTCTATGTCATGGATGATGTATGTTTTGCAGCTGAAATATTGATAGGATACCATACAATGTCTCACTTCAACATCTCACTTTTCCCTTCTATTCATCAAATCGCCCAGAATGGCACCTTCATCTCTGCCTCACCCTTCCCTGAGTCACCGCCACCATCTGATGTCTACGTTGTAATGCACACGCCTTCTCAGGACTCATCTCATGTCCCTCCCTCATCGCTCAAGACACCCTCAGTAATCCCTGACCCTGTCTTATCTACGCCAGCCGACTCGCCTAGCGAAGCGCTGCACAGCGATACCGACAATCCCTCTTCTCCTACAACACTGTCTGACGTCCTCTCGAACACCAGACTCAGGAAAGCTGTGTTGACCTCCTCTGTGGTAGTCACACAGACCCACCTCTGTTTGGTGCGCGTCGTCGTCAAAGGTGTGCCCCCCGGGACAGACATCTTATGTTTGCCCGACTCTGCCCGAGTGAATGGTGTCGCTCTCGAGTCAGTTCTTTCAACCCTAGACAAGGATAGTTCGTGCTGTATTGCCATTCAGAATCTCACGAATCACCCTATATCCCTTCAATCTGGCGTGACTTTAGGCGAAGTTCTCCCTTATCCTGCCCCTGTCACCCCTGTCACCTCATCTCCTTGTCACACATCCATGTCTTCACCAATTGCCTCAGATTCTCCTCCTCCTCTTCTTGACCAGCATATTGGTGATGTTGATTTTCCTGAAACGAAAACAGATTTACTTGCCCTCTTATCGACTTTCAGGTCATGTGTCTCTCTTCCGGGTGAACCTCTGGGCAAGACCGATGCTGTTCGTCATTCCATCCACCTCACCCCAGGCTCGACACCCATCTACGTCCCGGCTTATCGCATCCCACACAGCCGCAGGACGTTAATGGACGACGCTGTCAGAAGCATGCTGGACGAGGATATCATAGAGCCAGCGGCATCACCATTCAATGCCCCGCTGTTTCTAGTTCCTAAGTCCAATGGTGAGTGGAGAGTAGTCGTCGATTTCCGTGGTTTAAACGCCGCGACGATACCCGATCGATTCCCTATGCCAATCTTGTCTGATCTTCTCCAGTCAATAGGTGATTCAAACAGTGTATTTTCCACCCTCGACCTTCAGTCTGGTTTCTTCCAGGTCGAGCTAGAAGAAAGTTCACGGCACTACACTGCTTTCACCACATCATCTGGCCAGTACGCTTTCAAACGTATGGCCATGGGTTTACGTAATAGTCCCTTAACTTTCATGCGTCTCATGAACTCAGTTCTCTCTGGCCTCTTAGGCTCCTCGGTGTTTTGTTACTTAGACGATGTGATAGTCGCATCAAAGGACCTTCCCGAACACCTCGAAACCATCTCAGACGTTCTGTCACGTTTTGCAAAGGCTGGGTTAACTCTTAAACTCAGTAAATGTCAGTTCCTCAAACGTGAAATCAAATTCTTAGGCCACAAGGTTGACAAAGATGGCATCCACACTCTTGACGATAAAATTCATGCGATATCACGGTTTCCTACTCCTAGTTCTGCTGATGACGTTCGTAGTTTCATTGGCCTTGCAGGATTTTATCGGCAATTTATCAAAGATTTCAGTAAAATCGCTCAACCTCTCACATCATTGTTTAAAAAGAATGTAACATTCGCATGGACGGACGAGTGCGAGAAAGCATTCGCTACCCTCAAGCAAGCCTTATGCAACGCTCCTGTCCTCGCATTTCCTAATTTCAATAAGGAGTTTATTCTTTGCACTGACGCATCAAACATCGGTATCGGTTCTGTCCTCATGCAACGAGATGAAAATGGTAAATCACGCGCAGTTGCCTTTGCCAGTCGTCTGCTCAATGCTGCTGAGCGCAACTACAGTGTCACTCACCGCGAAGCTCTCGCAGTCGTTTGGTCTCTTCGTCACTTCAGAGACATCATACTCGGATATAAGATCCACGTTCTAACCGATCATTTTGCTGTCACAGAGTTATTCAAAGGAACCAGTTTAACCGGAAAATTTGCCCGTTGGCAACTCACTGTTCAAGAGTACAATCCTTCATTCGCGTACCTCCCAGGTAAAGCTAATTCTGTCGCTGACGCTCTGTCCCGTCATGTCGCTCCTGTCAGTCTGCTCACAACCTCACAGTCACTCCCCACTCTTGAGGAAGTCAAATCCCTTCAAAGGTCTGATCAATTCTGCAAACGTCTCATTTATTATCTTGAATCAGGTGATGCCAGTAACCTTCCAAACTTGCCATTCTCCCCAGATTCCTTTTTGCTTCGAGACGATGTCCTCTATAAATCTAGTTCTGTCATTTCTGAGGACGATTCATTACATCATGCATCTCAGCTTGTCATTCCAGAAGCTCTTGTCCCTATAATCTTGTATCACGTTCATGACTCCCCTCTTGCCGGTCATCCAGGCAAAGATAGAGCATTCAAACAGGCTCAAAGATCATATTTCTGGCCTTCCATGAGGAAAGACATCACCCATCATTGTCTCTTATGCGCTTCATGCGCTGAGCATCGTCCCTCTCTCCATTATGAGTCTCCGAACCTCCCATATCCTATCCCTCATGCTCCTTGGGACAGTCTGTCAGTCGATATTTTGAAACTCCCTCTGACGGAGAACGGTTTTCACTATTTGCTCGTCTGTATCGATAGTTTTTCACGCTTCAGCATCTTGGTTCCTCTCAAAGACAAATCTGCACGTTCAGTTGCACGAGCACTGATAGATGAAGTCATATGCCGGTATGCATCTCCTAAAGTACTTCTATCAGATAATGGCACCGAATTCAACAATGCCATCCTCAAAGCTGTTTGCGAGTCATTTGAAATTAAAAAGTGCAACATTGTTCCATATTCCCCTCAAGCGAACGGAAAAGTCGAGAGAGCAAACCGTCGAATTCTCGACATCTTACGCTTCATTGCCAATTCAAGCTCTTCATGGGATGATCACATTCCCCTAGTCGCATGCTCTCTTAACGCTGCGATTCACTCATCGATCAACGAGTCTCCACATTTCATTTTATATGGCTCTGACAAAAGACTCCCATATGAGTTTCTCTCCTCTGATCCTCGTCCTCTATACAACGTTGACGATTATGTTCAGAATCGCGTTTCAGCTTTCCAACGTATTCATATGTCCGTCCGTGACAGACTTACCGCCTCTCAGGAATCTATGCTGCATAAACAGCATCAGCGCGCTAAACCGCATGACATCGAGGTTGGTGACATCGTGTTCACCAAAGTCCAAGACCGCCACTCTAAGCTCGACCCCCGATTCAACGGACCTCACCGTGTAATTGAAAAGATGGCCGGTCACAAGTTCAAACTCAGAAACCTAAGTTCAGGCAGTGAAAACTTTGTTCACAGAGACCATCTCAAACGGGTTGATCGTGGTTTCGATTTCGAACCTACCTCTCCACTACCAGAAAATGCTCCTGACATTGTTGAAAGTCAGCCACCTTCACCCCCCATCTCATCCTCACCTAAATATCAGCTCCGGTCTCGCCCAGTCTACTAGCCATTTCCTTCATCTTTCCTTTCATTCCTGTCCAACTATGTATATATATGTATCTATGTAAAGGCTACATCCTGATTCTTGTTCATGTCTCATGTATTTTTATTATGTCTTATGTCTTATTGTGTATTCTGTATTGTTTCAATGTATTTCATCGTCCCCCCTCTCTGATTGTACTCTTTAGCTCAACATACGAGGACGTATGCTTCCAAGGGGGAAGTATTTGTATCATATCATATCTGTATATTCATTGTTAACTAGTTTTAAGATATTCATTGTTTTTAGCTAAGAGAGAGAGAGTGTATGCGGGTAAGGAATTTTCCTAGAATTCACATCCCAGCCAAGGCGTCAGGTCAAAGCCGGACCCTATCACACAGCTCTGTTCCCGTGACGTCATTCTCCCGGGTCAGTCCCGACCAATCATAGGCGCGTAGTCCACCTGGAGTCGACCCTTCCTGACCGCGGCTGAGCCCACACCACCACTACTCACTCTCACTCTCAGCCTGGCGACTACATCAACCAGTCGCTCATCTCTCAGCTCGCTACCATCATCAACGTTTCGTCATCTCTCTCAAGGCAGGCAAAGGTCATAGTCACTGTATATCCTGTATCTACTCAAGTCGTGCTGTGTCAATATATCATCTCTATCAAGCCGTGTGTGTTTCAACAAGACCTCCATCATCCACGCTACCCCTCTACCTCCACTCTTCCAAGCCACGCGGTGACCGGCCCGGTAACCAAAAATAATCACCGATACAAGGGCGAGGACAAAGGTTAAGGTTAAGTTGTAAAGCTGAGAAAAAAGAAGAAATGAAGGTAGATAGAGAACAGTGAGAAGCGAGATAGAGGAGAGTGAAGGAAGGAGAGGATAGGACAGAGATTTGTGAGGATGTAATAGATAGTAGTAGTAGCAGTTGTAGGAGTAGGAGTAGGAGTAGGAGTAGTAGTAGTAGTAGTAGTAGTAGAAGTAGTAGTAGTAGTAGTAGTAGTAGTAGTAGTAGTAGTAGTAGTAGTAGTAGTAGTAGTAGCAGCTGCAGTAGTAGAAAAAAAAGTGACTGAACCAATGACTGAAGTAGAATCGAGATCAGGAATGTAGGTGGTGGTGACGGGCATAAGTCAGTTCAGTCAGTGTCAGGTTCAGTCAATGCCAGGTTCAGTCAGTGCCAGGTTCAGTCAGTGCCAGGTTCAGTCAGTGCCAGGTTCAGTCAGTGTCAGGTTCAGTCAGTGTCAGGTTCAGTCAGTGCCAGGTTCAGTCAGTGCCAGGTTCAGTCAGTGCCAGGTTCAGTCAGTGTCAGGTTCAGTCAGTGCCAGGTTCAGTTAGTGCCAGGTTCAGTCAGTGCCAGGTTCAGTCAGTGCCAGGTTCAGTCAGTGCCAGGTTCAGTCAGTGTCAGGTTCAGTCAGTGCCAGGTTCAGTTAGTGCCAGGTTCAGTCAGTGCCAGGTTCAGTCAGTGCCAGGTTCAGTCAGTGCCAGGTTCAGTCAGTGCCAGGTTTAGTCAGTGCCAAGTTCAGTCAGTGCCAGGTTCAGTCAGTGCCAGGTTCAGTCAGTGTCAGGTTCAGTCAGTGTCAGGTTCAGTCAGTGCCAGGTTCAGTCAGTGCCAGGTTCAGTCAGTGCCAGGTGCTAGTGCCAGGTATTAGTGCGTGCCTCCCTACCTCCAGCTGCTTCAAGGTCACCGTACAACCTATCTTGGCGGGCGATAACGTAAGGGTCGTGGCTTCGTGTCGTTAATTTCTACTTAACGACACTTTTACGACCAACTGATAAGGATTTTAACAATTATACACAACTTTTTATACGCCTCATTTTTTCCCTTCCTTCCCTATCCTCTTTGTTTCCTCTATTTTCCCTTTTTTTCCCTGTTCTTCTTTCTACTTATCCTTCTTTCCTTTATTTTTTTCCTTTATCTATATTTGTTTTTTATAACTTTATTGTTTTTTTATTTCCTTCCCTCCTTCGTTTCCTCCACATTTCTTCCACATTTCTTCATCCACTTTTTCCCTCCATCTCTCCATTCTCGCCATGACCTTCCTCACTCCTCCACCTCAAGTGTGTCTCCTCCACCTCCTCCACCCACCTCATCCTTCTTCCTCCTTTCACTATTTACACACACACACACACACACACACACACACACACACACACACACACACACACACACACACACACACACACACACACACACACACACACACCTCCTCCATTAACTTATCACCATACTTAAAATTTATCTCTATTTCTCTTCTATTACTGTACATTTTTCTCTATTTGCCTTCTTCCTTATCTATACATTCTTCCCTCCCTCCCTCCCTCCCTCCCTCCCTCTCTCCTTCCTTCCCTCCCTCCCTCCCTTCCTCCCTCCCTCCCTCCCTCCTTCCCTCCCTCCCTGATGAATTGCATGCAGGTGGGCTGGGTAAGGTGTGGCTCTTCAGGTGAGATATAGAGGCAGGTTAATTACCCCCCATCACACCTGTCTCACGCCCGTGTCTTGATGGGCGTGGGTGACGGGGAGACGTGGAAGGAAAGACGGAGTGAGAGGAGAGGAAAAGTAGGTGGATGGAGTGTGTGCATTGATTTATGGCCTCTACGTAGGGTGGTTTTAAGTGTTAGAATCGGTTGTTACTAACTTACGAGTATACTTTGCACTTTTAGAAACATTACATATATTAAAGATAAGAGATTGGAAGAAAAAAATAACATTGATAACTTTCCTCAAAACCAAACACGACCTTGGGCACTAGACAAACACACAGACCAACACCATACATAGACAAGCACCATTCTGTTCACTATATACCTTTGTTGATCTAATTAACTTATAGGTTGTATCCAAGGACACTCTATCAGTCATACAGGTGAGATGAAGGTGTTCCGTACCTCTCCAGGGCTGGCACAGGTAACATAATTTGAAAAAAAAACCACTCACCTGTCTAGGGGGTAAGATTGATTGTAGTGTTGTGTTATTATTACCGGGCGTGTACAGACTATATACAGATGTGTGTGTGTGTGTGTGTGTGTGTGTGTGTGTGTGTGTATGTGTGTATGTGTGTGTGTGTGTGTGTGTGTGTGTTGAGGTGGTCGTGGAGAGAGGAGGAGTGATGTGGTGGGGTGCACGTGTTGGGGGAGGGAAAACGGTATGTAAGGGGAAAAGGATGGAGGGTGTGAAAGAAGGAGGAAAGGCTGGGGAGGTGAGGGGGGGGAGGGTGTGGAAAGGGTGAGGGAAGGGCGAGAGGGGAAGGGAGAAGGGTGTGGAAAGGTCTTCTGCTGACAAGGCCTTGGTGATGAATTGACTATGTAAGGGGGGAAGCAGATGCAGGGTGGGGATGTGTGAGAGGCGTTGGGGAGGTGGGATGTGGTGGGGAATTGAAGTGAGGGGCTGGCGTGTGATGGGAATAGGGATGAAAGGGAAGGGAGAGGAAGGGGAAGGGGAGGGGCAGACTTTGACATTAGGGAATAAGTTGGTCTGGGTGAGGGGAAGATAAGGATGTTGAGTCATACACACACACACACACACACACACACACACACACACACACACACACACACACACACACACACACACACACACACACACACACACGATGAAGTAAAACACAAAAATAACTAACAATAAAGTGCCTATTTTTTCCCCCACTAGTCAACACAAAATTTTTTTCCCCGTGTTTATCCAGGATCACAAAGGCCTAACATTTATTTAGACTTACGCGCTGTACCAACATTACCTGCCGCCATTAACTCATTAAGGAATAATCAGGTGATAGCCGACAGGAAACACAGGCCTAGGGAGGGAAACAAGGTAATTATTTGTGTTAATTGATTGTGTTGTGTGTATTAGAATTACAAACAAACAAATAATCATACATACATACTCTCATTCTTTCTTGTTTCTACATATGACTTAACTTAACCCTCTTTGTCTCTATCCCTTCACTCACACACTCAATACTTCCCCTCATTCTTACTTCACACACTCACACACACACACACACACACACACACACACACACACACACACACACACACACACTCACACACTCACACCACCTCGTCACGCACTTTTCAACACGTCCCACTCTCTTGACATCCTCTTTAACAGACTAAGTTTTAACATCCTTAAGTCATCACACTCATCACTTCGTCACTCCTCACTCAGACAGTCCATCTATTTCTCATGTCATGGGATTTTTTTTCTCTTCCAATCTAGCAGAATTAAACCAGAAACTTATCTTTTGCTCCTAATTTGTCCATGAAACTGTTTTTTGTTGCACCCCTTCACTGAACATCCCTTTGTTGGTAATAGATAAATAGATAGTTTGGTAGATACATAAATAGATTGACTGCTTGACAGATAAATAGATATATAGATAGAGTGTGTCGTTAATAGCGTATGTTCTCTGTATTTGTATTGCATTACTTACTGTCATTGAACTTCTTATGTATATTCCATGAGACCAATACTTGATCTGAGAGACACTGAAAGCCTTGTTGGGCTGGGCTGGGCTGAGCTGGGCTGGGCTGGGCTGGGCTGGGCTGGGCTGGGCTGGGCTGGTAGAGTGGGCTGGTAGAGTGGGCTGAGGCATCGGACAGGCGGGCTGGACTCAAGACAGTAGTGGCAGCATATGGCTTAAGGCTTCAGGCTTATTGCTGGGGAGCTGAAGGACTGGAAACTTATTGCTGGAAACAGGGCTGGAAACTTATGGTCGTGAGGCTTAGGGATTGAACTTAAAAGACTTTGGGATAGGATGTGTACCAGGTGACGAGAGAGAGAGAGAGACAGAGAGAGAGAGAGAGAGAGAGAGAGAGAGAGAGAGAGAGAGAGAGAGAGAGAGAGAGAGAGAGAGAGAGAGAGAGAGAGAGAGAGAGAGAGAGAGAAGAGAGAGAGAGAGAGAGATTTCCTCCAAGTCCCCCGCTGATAAGGTTGGACACACAGAGTACCACCCATAGTTCCCTCACCCCCAACCCCCGGCCCCCTGCCCCCCTTACCCCCGCCGCCCGCCCCCCGTCAAGGTTTTGTCCTCCAGCTACAAAAAAGTGATGAATTATGTCTCGTGTGACCCATCCCTCCTGCGTCTCATCATCCAACTCATTCCTGACCACTCCTCGCCTTGCCTCATTTTTTTCCCCTTCCCCTTTTTCCCTCTCCTTTCCTTGCGCTTTGTATATTCTTCTTTTTTTTTTGCCTTATCTTCTATGTTTTTCTCATTTCTCCTTTCCTTCCTTCCTTTACTGCGTTCCATTTCTACTCTAATCTTCCTCCTCATTCCCTCCTTCCCTCGTCCCCCCCTTCCCCCCTCTTGTCATTCCCTCTGGACTTTCTCTCCACCTAGCAACTTTTCCTATTTTTATTATTATTCATTTTTTCTTTATAATTCTTTCATCCCCTTGACGTTTGTTTCCCTTCCAATTCCTTTCACATTTAAATCAATTCCATGTTTTTTTTTTTTTTTCATGCAATCGTTCTGTAAAGCGGATTAAGTTTTCTTTTTTTTTAATTGGTTTTCTTTTCTTCCCGCCTTCCGTGTCGTGTTCTTTGTCTGAAGTTTCTTTTCCTTATTGGGAGGATTTCCTGCTGCTGCTGCTGCTGCTGCTGCTGCTGCTGCTCCCTGCGTGCTAGGTAACAAAGGACCTGCTAATTAGTGTGTGTGTGTGTGTGTGTGTGTGTGTGT
>JAXIVD010001835.1:59154-69154 GCA_036785275.1 Cancer borealis
GGAGGAGGAGGAGGAGGAGGAGGAGGAGGAGGAGGAGGAGGAGGAGGAGGAAGAGTAGGAGGAGGAGGAGGGAGGAGGAGGAGGAGGCCGCCCGTCAATAGCACTTAACTGTATTATGAGGAAGGAAAACACGTCTTTTTTTTATCAAGATGAGGAAAATAAGGAGGAAATAATGTTTTTTAATGAAATAGTGAAGTGATAAATCAGGTTAATGAGAGGGTGTCATAATGGGGGGGGAGGGGGAGGTTTGGAGGAAGAGGGAAGGAAGGAGAGAGGGAGGGAGAGAGAGGAGGAGGAAATTTCTCAAGATGGAGGAAACAATAGAGAAGGAAACATGTATTCTTCTCTCCCACTTAGAGTCCTCCCTCCTTCTCCTCCTCCCTCCTCCTCCTCCTCCTCCTCCTTTATTTTTTACTCAATTTCTTTCCTGTTACAGTTTTTATTTTATTATGGTATTGTATTTCCTATTTTTAGAAGCTATTTTTGTTTCTGCTCTCTCTCTCTCTCTCTCTCTCTCTCTCTCTCTCTCTCTCCTCTCTCTCTCTCTCTCTCTCTCTCTCTCTCTCTCTCTCTCTCTCTCTCTCTCTCATTACCATATTACTTCATCTCATCTCACTTTGCAGTCCCTTGTGGGTGCTGGCTCCTCCTCCTCCTCCTCCTCCTCCTCCTCCTTCCTCCTCCTCCTCCTCCTCCTCCTCCTCCTCCTCCTCCTCCTCTTCCTCCTCCTCCTCCTCCTCCTCCTCCTCCTCCTCCTCCTTCTCCTCCTGTCGAAAGCGCTTTTTCTCTTGTCTATATGAAAATTTATCAGGCGTTCAGGTGTAAAGGAGAATTTGATAAAAGGAGAGGAGTAAATAAATAGATAAGGAAAGGAGGGAAGGAAGGAAGGAAGGAAGGAAGGAAGGAAGGAAGGAAGGAAGGAAGGAAGGAAGGAAGGAAGGAAGGAAGTAAGTAAGGAGGAATAAAATGTAAATGATCAATCGGTTGTTTTATAAGGATGACCGCTTGATGGCGTTTTGAGAGAAAGAGAGAGAGAGAGAGAGAGAGAGAGAGAGAGAGAGAGAGAGAGAGAGAGAGAGAGAGAGAGAGAGAGAGAGAGACAGAGAGACAGAGACAGAGAGAGATAATCCTTTTGAATTTAATGAAATGAAGATTAGTATTAAATGGCGTTCTACTGCTTTTAATAATGAGAGAGAAGAGAGAGAGAGAGAGAGAGAGAGAGAGAGAGAGAGAGAGAGAGAGAGAGAGAGAGAGAGAGAGAGAGAGAGAGAGAGAGAGAAAGAGAAAGAGAAAGAGAAAGAGAGAGGGAGTAGGGGGGGGAGGATCGTCCTATTTAATACAAGCACCCTTGACGTGTGAGAGTCACTTAAATACCTGTGTTGAGAGTAATGGCGACGCGACTTTTGCACCGGAACGAGGCTCACACAGGTAGACAAACAGACAGGTAGACCGTTAAACAGGTAGACAGGTAGACAGGTAAACCAGGTAAACAGGTAGATAGGTAGACAGGTAAACAGGTAAACAGGTAAACAGATAAACAGGTAAACAGGTAGACAGATAAACAGGTAAACAGGTAGACAGGTAAACAGATAAACAGGTAAACAGGTAAACAGGTAGACAGGTAAACAGATAGACAGATAAACAGGTAGACAGGTAAGCAGATAGACATGTAAACAAGTAGGTAATCATATAGGTAGACAGGTAAACAGATAAATAAGTAGATGGTTATAACGAATACAGGTATATAGGTAGACAGGTAAACAGGTAGACAGATGAACAGATGTATAGATAGACAGGTATAAAGGTAGACAAGTAGACGGAAAGACAGGTAGATAGACGGACAATTAAAGAGACAGGTTGGTAGACAGGGATGTTGGTAGTTAAATAAATAGTCACATATAAATATAGACAGGAAAGCAGGAAGACAGACAGACAGACAGAAAAGTTGAAATACGGATAGACAGAAGGAAAGATAAATATACAGACTGACAGGCTCGACATATGTAAAGAGAAAGAGAGAGAAAAAAAAGAGAGAGAAAGAAAAAAAAATCACAGAAGTATATAAACAAACAAACATACAAACAGACAAATACAAACACACTTAGCCACAATAGACATCAGTAAACAAGAGTTGAAGATAGAGAAAGACATATAAGAGAGGGGGATGAGGGTGTCGGGGGGGAGAGGGGCGTATGAGGGGGCGTGGGAGGGGTAAGGGAAGGGACGGAAGAGCCTAACACTTAATACAGATCATCTCTCTCTCACTCACTCTCTCTCTCTCTCTCTCTCTCTCTCTCTCTCTCTCTCTCTCTCTCTCTCTCTCTCTCTCTCTCTCTCTCTCTCTCTCTCTCTCTCTCTCAAGTGTGAAGGTGAACCCAATTTAAGGTTCACTGGTTAATTTTCTGTTTGGTTATTGTGTCTCTGTTTCTTTATTTTTTTAAGGTATCTGTTTTTTTCTCTATTTCTGTTTCTCTTTTGTCTGTTTTTTATTATTGATTTATTTTTGTTTACAGTATTAATGATTATGGTTATTTTATTTGCATATATTTTCCTCGTCATCGTCATCGTCATCGTCATCGTCATCCTCGTCTTGCTGTCAGTTCCTACATCCATTATATCAATTTATATTTAAGTCCCAACATTTCGTGATGACACTTGACTTGGACTGAATTTTAATATTCATTCCAGGGTCGCGTCGTCAGCCTCTGCTCATTAGGTATAAGTAGATGAATATATAAACGAAAGGAGGCAATATAATATCATGTGCTGTCAGGCTCATGCTGATATTATCGACTTTTGCAACTTGATTTACTATCATTCTCACTTTTTCATCTCCTCCTTCTCATCCTCTCCTCCACCACCTCCTCCACCACCTCCTCCACCTCCTCCTCCACACGTCTTTTCCCACCACATTAACAGCTCACACTCCACTGTATATCTTCCTTGCATCTTTTTTTCTTACTTCTATCTCTCTCCACATCGTGCAATTTATTCTCTTTAATATCTCTGCTTGCCATGTCTCCCTCCACCATCTCCAATATTTTTCACCACCACCACCACCACCACCACCACCACCACCACCACCACCACCACCACCACCACCACCACCACCACCACATCCTCCAACTTCATCTCCATAACATTACCTTCCTATCTCCCACACCACATCTCTCTTCACATCTCCCTTCATATCACATCATTCTGCGCCACACAGCCAATGCCACATCACCCCCCCCCCCCCCTTCACACTCGTATGCAGACCAGTCTAATCAGAGCTCCGCGTGAAGCTTGTAAAGGCGTGAAGCGAAAGCGCCACTCGGCTCACAACATTGGTGGATGCGCCGAATACCGCGGAAGGGAGTGAGCGTGTGTATTTGTGATAAAGGACTTGATACCTGGCTTCTGGGGGTGATTGGCAGGTGTGTGTGTGTGTGTGTGTGTGTGTGTGTGTGTGTGTGTGTGTGTGTGTGCGTGTGCGTGTGCGTGTGTGTGTTAATCTGGGGAAGTGGTGGAAGGAGATGGAAGGAGATTAAGGGAAAGGAGATAAGGTAAAGGAGGGAGAAAGGAGAGTGAGGTGAGGTATAAATAGAAGAATTAGGAAGATTATTGAGGTAAATGTGAGTTAGTTTTTTTGTTTTATATGAAAGACAAGACGAGGACAAGAGATAGATGAAGACAAAGTTGCAAACAAACAAACAAACAAACGAACAATGCACAATACATAGTACAACAACAAAAAAAGGAGAGCAAACAAAACAAAAAAACTCTTTACAAATACGCAAAAAAAAAAAAAAAATAGGGAAAGAGAAGTAATCATGTAAAAAAACAGACAAATATTCAGACAAAACAGACGAACGAACACACACAGACACAGATTGGAAAAATGGTGCACATACATCAAGAACAAAAAAAAAGTACAAACAAATAAACAACAAGCAGAACAAACAAAGTCATGCAAACGTAACAAGGAAGAAGAAATCATGCATATTAATCACCAATTATTCATTAGGCCTCGTTTGATAGGCTTCCTGTATCCTCGACTTGTGTGTCTTTACCCTTCCTGGTTCAAAATAAGGCAGCTCAAGGCAAATAAGGTACTGAGCCCTTGACTTGGAGGGGGTTTGGGGGTCGAGGGGGAGCGAGGGGGGGCGGGTGTCTGGCCTGCTTCACTGCCGACCTCCGTGATGACTCAGAACAGAAAGGGAGGGTCAGGGGAGAGGTTAAGGGTGTAAGGGGGAGGAAGGGATAGAGGGAAGGGGAGGTAGGTGATGAGAGAGAAATGAGGTTGAGTTGTGTGTGTGTGTGTGTGTGTGTGTGTGTGTGTGTGTGTGTGTGTGTGTGTGTGTGTGTGTGTGTGTGTGTGTGTGTGTGTGTGTGTGTGTGTGTGTGTGTGTGTGTGTGTGTGTGTGTGTGTGTGTGTGTGTGTGTGTGTGTGTGTGTGTGTGTGTGTGTATGTGTGTGTGTGTGTGTGTGTGTGTGTGTGTGTGTGTGTGTTGACCTTGTCATGAACTCGTCTGGCTGATATGAAATTAGATAATATCAGTAAATGTAATGCAAATTTTTCAGAATTTGACGTAATTAATAAGAAAATGCTCGCTGGATTATTATTATTATTATTATTATTATTATTTTTTTTTTTTCCCTGTGTGTGTGTGTGTGTGTGTATGTATGTATGTTCAGTTTTAATAAGAGAAGAAATTGCATGTTTATACTAAGCATTTGCGAGCTTAATTATGGAGCAACTACTACATTACCGAGATGCTAAATTACCCGTTGTTATTATCATCATTATCATTATTATTATTTTTATTATTATTATTATTATTATTATTATTATTATTAACATTATCATTACTATTATTATTTTATTTTATTTTATTGTAGTGGTAGTAGTAGTAGTAGTAGTAGTATTGGTGGTGGTGGTTGTAGGAATATTATTATTGTTATTTCTTATGTCATCGTCATCATCGTCATCGTCGTCATTGTTGTCGTAGCAGCTTTTTTCCCATTAAACTTGGGATGCGTGACAGGTATCCAGCGAGGGAAAGACGACCACACAAAGACGACAACGAAAAGATCAGTCGTTAAAGTAAAGAGAGGAGAGAGGAAGCAGAGAAAGAGGACGAGGATGAAAAGAAGGAAAGAGAGAAGTGCTGCGAGATGTAGTACGTGTGAGAGAGGCAAATAAAAAGGAGGAAAAGGAGGAGGAGGAAAATAAGAAGGATTAGGACGAGGAGGACGTGAGAGAAAGAAGAGGAGGAGAATGAAAAAAGAGGACGAAGATAAAGACGAGTAGGACATGAAAAAAAACAAAGTAGAAGGAATAGGAGGAGAAGGAGAAGGAAAAACACGTTAGGAGGAAGAGAAGGAGGAGGAAGAGGAAGATGAGGAAGAGAAAGAAGACCTGAACACACCACGTCTGACGAGGATGTACACCAGAGTCTCGGAGATAACAAGATGCAGTGACGGTCTAGAAGCAATGAATCACTGTCACACCTCCGCCTGTCACCTTCCTACCACCACCACCACCACCACCACCACCACCACCACCACCACCACCACCACCACCACCACCATGAAGGGAAACAGAGTGACATGCAAGGCCACCCAAAATGAGATGATTGAGTATTGTAGGTTGTGAGTTTTTTTGGGGGAAATATTGATCAGTTATGAGAGGAAGTGAATGAGGGGTTTAAGTCACATATTTGGACTCCCGTAACACCTGTCTGATTGTGAGTGTGTGTGTGTGTGTGTGTGTGTGTGTGTGTGTGTGTGTGTGTGTGTGTGTGTGTGTGTGTGTGTGTGTGTGTGTGTGTGTGTGTGTGTAAAGGAAAAACATCTCAAAAATATATCATCCTTTATTCATTAGAAGTTAAATTATTTACTTGAATACATTTTTTTCATACATTAATTTTCTTTATTTCCTTGTGTACCTTTAATATTATGTAAGAAAGAGAGAGAGAGAGAGAGAGAGAGAGAGAGAGAGAGAGAGAGAGAGAGAGAGAGAGAGAGAGAGAGAGAGAGAGAGAGAGAGAGAGAGAGAGAGAGAGAGAGACGGCAGGATATTATTACAGGATATTATAATACATTTTTAAGAGTCGTTTTCTTTTCCCAGGATGTAAGACGAAAATTTATGAGAACCCGTGCAATTATTTTTGAAAGGGAGGCAAAGGTATATATTCCCAGGAAGGACGTGGAGGGGAAAATAAGAACAGATTTATATTATCTAGGAAACTTTTATGTGGTGAATCGAGTAGATGGAAGGAAGGAAACAAAGGGGAAAAGTTAAGGAGGGAAAACAGAAGAGAAAGAGGAAAAACAAAAGATGAAAAAGAAAGAAACGAGGATGTAAAAGGGAATGAGAGGAAAGAAAGGAAAAGGGAAAAAAATTGTGAAGATGGAAATAAGGAAATCATGTGAAAAGAAATATAGGAAGGAAAGAACAAGAACAAAAATGAGAACAAAATGAGAAAAAAGAAGGAAGGACAAGGAAAAAAGAAAGAATCAAAGAGGGATTAATGACGAAAAAATAATAAAACAAGAAATTAACAAGAAAAAGAAGAAGAAGAAGAAGAAAGAATAATATAAAAGGAAAGCAGAAAATCTCCAATCATTGCAAGATCAATTCTGTTTCCAAAATATCGTGAACTTTTCTTCTTCTATAAATAGGTTTAAGTGGCAGGAAGGCGGAAGAACAGAGGAAAACAAACTGTTCAAGAGGGAAGTGACAAAATTGGACAAAGCAGAACTTGTTTGTAGGTAAGTTCAGAGGATTAGTAATAGTGAACAAAGTGGCAGAAGATAACAAGAGATTCAACACACACACACACACACACACACACACACACACACACACACACACACACACACACACACACACACACACACACGACTGAGATTGAAGTCGGTCAGCGAAAGCAAGGAAAGTAGCGAGACAAATATTATCCTTTGACTTCACCCAATCTAGTTTCCTCCCACCTCTCTCTCTCTCTCTCTCTCTCTCTCTCTCTCTCTCTCTCTCTCTCTCTCTCTCGCTCTCGCTCTCGCTCTCGCTCTCGCTCTCGCTCTCGCTCTCGCTCTCTCTCTCTCTCTCTCTCTCTCTCTCTCTCTCTCTCTCTCTCTCTCTCTCTCTCTCTCTCTCTCTCTCTCTCTCTCTCTCTCTCTCTGATACACACAAAGAGAAACACTAAGAAATACATAATGTCTAACTTCATGAAACCAGGAATTGAAATGTTGAATAACCGATAGATTTTTGTCTTTAAAGAGGAAAGAGCCTAACTTAACCTGACCTGACCTAACCTGTGTCAATGTATGGTTACCTTTTGGCTTCTTGTTTAGGGCATTAGTAGTCGATTGCAGGCTAGTGTGTTTATAGTGATACCGGTGTGGCATGGAGGAAAAAAACTCAGATAATAAACTTGGCGAACGGCTACGAGAGAGTAAAGGAAAGAAAGGGAGGAGAAGGAGGAGGAGGGGAAGATGGGCATTTAGTCCATTACCTTCTCTTGAAAACCACTTTCCCCTTACACCTGTATATGAAGAGGAGGAGGAAGAAGGAACAATATAATGCATAGAGATAATGAAACAAAATTAAACCACAAACCCAAAAAATCAGCGTCTTATACAACCAAAGAAAATAAAACTGGAAAAAATGAAAAACATATTTTTGTAATTATTTTTTATTTAATTTATATTTATATTTTAATTTATAGATGCATGAAGTGATTGTGTGAACTCAATGATGTGTTGTTGTTGTTGTTGATTATTTAGTGGTGGGTGAAGGCCTTTCTCACGCTGCTGAAGAAGGAACGGAGTCTGGCCTTGAAGGAGGGAGGGGGAGGGGGAGGGGCGTTAGGGTTGAGGCACCGTTCAAGGGCGTTGGCAATGTCCTTGACAGAGGGTCGATCCCTGGGAAGTGTTGCCATGGCACGCTCGGCCACCTCCTCCAGGCGCGGGTAGCTTCCCTTGCACCCCTGCAGCACCTCCTTCAGCAGGTAGCCCAGGGAGTACACGTCCATGGAGGGGCGGCACGGCAGGCACGAGTATACTTCCGGTGCCATCCAGGCCTTGCGGGCGTACTTGGGCACGTGGTAGGAGAGGAGGGGTACGCCCTTCCTCCTGGCCAGACCGTAGTCAATGAGGGACACGTGCACACGACCGTCCGCAGGGTCACGACGGACCACCACGTTGTTGTTCTTGATGTCGTTGTGCACGTACCCTCGGGCGTGCACCTTCCGCAGGCCGTGGCACAGGTCCGTGAAGGCGTGCAGCTTGTCCGCGTCGGTGTTGGCCACGCGAGACAGCTGCTGGAAGGTGTTGTGTCCGCAGAAGGTGGTGAGCAGACCCATGTGCCGGGCGTCCTCATCAGTGACGCCCAGCAGCCGGGGGGCACCGCCCGCACCCTTCAGCCGACGCAGCACCTTGCCCTCGAACAGGAAGCTTATGTCCTGATTCTTGTTGGCCAGCTTGAAGCAGCAGTCCTCACCCTTGTACTGTACTAACAATACCGTACAGGAGCCTCCCGCCCCCAGCGTGCGGCGACCACGCTGACGGAGCAGACCTTGGATGTCTTCCTGAGAGAGGACCTCCACCTCCAACTCACAAGATTTACCAAACAATTTCATTGTTAGGTTTATCATTACTGTTTAACGCAACTGTCAAACCTGAGGTGACCAAAATATTGAGGTAGTTTTTGAGCCACGTAACTAAATCCAACCTCACGCAACTAAATCCAATCTCACGCAACTCCAACCTAAGGAATGATTGGTGGATTGATCATTTAGTGGATTATTGATATAGTATATATATATATATATATATATATATATATATATATATATATATATATATATATATATATATATATATATATATATCTGAATATGATGTGATGATACCCTCGTTGTATGAGAGTGTAGATGGGTTGGTACCAGTGCCTGTTCACCGCGTGGCTTGGAGAGTTGGGTAGCGTGGATGCTGGAGGTCTTGTTGAAACACTCACGGCTTGATATATATATATGATATATTGACACAACACGACTTGAGTAGATACAGAAGAGTATATGTAGTGACTATGAAACCTTAGCCTGCCTTGAGAGATATGAACTTGTTGATGGTAGCGAGCTGAGAGATGAGCTACTTGACAGAGTTCATCTCTCTCAAGGCAGGCTAAGGTTTCATAGTCACTACATATACTCTTCTGTATCTACTCAAGTCGCGTTGTGTCAATATATCATATATATATCAAGCCGTGTGTGTTTTAACAAAACCTTCAGCATCCACGCTACCCAACTCTGCAAGCCACGCGGTGAACAGGCACTGGTACCAACCCATCTACACTCTCATACAACGAGGGTATCATCACATCATATTCAGATACAAATTGGTGGCAGCGGTGGGATCACACTTTTGTCTGATACAAATTGGTGGCAGCGGTGGGATCACACTTTTGTCTGATACAAATTGGTGGCAGCGGTGGGATCACACTTTTGTCTGATACAAATTGGTGGCAGCGGTGGGATCACACTTTTGTCTGATACAAATTGGTGGCAGCGGTGGGATCACACTTTTGTCTGATACAAATTGGTGGCATCACACCTTTTGTCTGATGCATATATATATATATATATATATATATATATATATATATATATATATATACACACACACATACACACACACACACACACACACACACACACACACACGTACGTGTGCGCGCGCGGACACACAGGCACAAACAAACACACACACACACACACACACACACACACACACACACACACACACACACACACACACACACGGAAAGAAAAAGCTGAAAAAAAAGAAAGGAAGAAGTAAAAGGGAATGAGGGGAAAGAAGGGAAAAAGAAAGAAAAAGAAAAAAAGATGAAGATGGAAATAAGGAAATCTTCTGTAAATGAAAATAAGGAGGAAAAAACAAATTAAGGAAAAAGGAGAAAAGAAGGAATCAAAGAAGGATTAATACGCAGAGTAGTGGG
>JAXIVD010001836.1:0-5000 GCA_036785275.1 Cancer borealis
ATATATATATATATATATATATATATATATATATATATATATATATATATATATATATATATATATATATATATATATATATATATATATATATATATATATATATATATATATATATATATATATATATATATATATATATATATATATATATATATATATATATATATATATATATATATAATTGGTGATCTGGTCAAACAATAAAAAGAAATATGCTATAAATATCTAGACCCTCGGGAAGGGGCTTAGGGATTAGGAAATTACCTTTCAAATGTATGGTGCCCTCGTTGATTGGCAGCTCCTCCGTCAGTATGGATGGCAACCTTGGCTAACGATAACCGGCACATGAGTTCTTGAAAATCATTATACATGCGTAGGTACAAAAGGTTCAATTAACGAGTTGTTGTTGTTTACCGCAGAATATCTATTCCCAGTTACTTCTCAGTGTCACTCAAATGAAGTCTGACAAGATTCGACAACATACATACTTTTCTAATTTATTATTATCATCATTATTATTATTACTATTATTATTATTATTATTATTATTATTATTATTATTATTATTATTATTATTATTATTATAATAATAATCATTAGTGTTGATATTATTATTATTAGTAGTAAAAATAAATTATCATTATCATTATGATTTCTATTACTAAGTATATTTCATCATAATTATTATCATCTTTTCCCATCATTGTTATTGTTATCATTATTACTATCGTTGTTATTGGATAGGTTGGTGATAAGAAACATGGGTGTAATGAGGTGAATGTATTCCTGACAACTTTCGCAGCACTTCTTTAGGGGGATGAGAGTATCAACAGAACAACCAGGTGTTGCCCGAGACCACAGCGTATTTTTGTGTAGCCTATGACAACACATCAACGCCACACAGGAAAAAGTGAGCACACGGTTCAATCAGCGACGTTCAAACAGTTGATACAAAGTTAAGTCCACCAATCAGCGAGCCTTACATAACATAAATATAATGGCCCAACAATACTCTTCCCTTACAAAACACCATAGTATTTAGAGGCTAGCCTAAAACATATTCTAGTTTTTTTTTTTTTTTTTTTGTGTAACCTTAAAACACTAGTCTTTTGGGTGTAGCCTCAAAATACACACCCATCAAACCCCACTGTATTTCTCAAAGCTTCAAAACACTCCTCATTTCGCCTTAGAACAGTTCCCTTACATTAGTGAATGTTTTCGGGCCAGCCTCAAAACTGTGGATAGTGTTTTTATAAAGGTGGGGAGTGTATGGGATTCATAACATGGACGCTTATTCAAGTGTGAGAATTTACGATTACTATATGAAAGAATACTCAGCAGACCTCATATCCATATTATGATATAAAAAGAAGCATAAGTTAGTTTATGTCTATCAGACTGTCTATCTGTCTATCAGTGTTGAGGTATTAGAAGCGGAGCAAATTGTTAATGTTGCAGTAATACTGTAATATGGACTACTGTAATAATTAATCTTTTTCACGTGACTTGGAGAGTAATTTTTTATGATGCTTGATAAAGTTATAATTAGCTAGTCTGTTGCAGATAAACTGTCATTTGAAAAAATGGATGGAAAATGTAGCCTACTGATGACAAGCCAACACACGAGTCTGTTTCTGATTACACCGGCACATACTTCGTCATGTCTAGTATGTTGTATGGCTGTTGCTCTATGTCACCTATTTTCTTGACAATACAATAAAGAAAATCGCTTTCAGGTTGAACACGCGTCTGACCTGATTCGCGCTTTACTTCCGTTACGGACTGACTGACTGACCGACTGACTGACTGGCCATCACTGAATGCTCGTCCTCCAAAGGAATAATATTATGTTTCTTCATCTTCACCTTTTTATGTTCCAGAAGATCATATAGGCTTGACTGTCAGTCATGTGCAGAGGGTTAGTGTTCGTGGGGTAGTGGGCGCAGAGCACAAGTAGAGTAGCAGGTGTGGCGGCGATGGTTTTGCGCTGCTTGCAAGTGATGTTTCAAGCAGGTTTGGTCAGCATGACGCTGGAAGGCTATTGTCGCCGGGCAATGAAGTCATGCTAAAGTAATGGTACTATTCAGGTTAACAACATTGAATAATATTAATAGTTGGATAATTAACTTAAATATTAATATCGAAAAAATCAGAAATAAACTTATATAAAAAAATTAGCCTGGTGATTGCATTCGTCAGGTTTATGTGTTTGTCTATCTGTAAATGCATTATTGCAGGTAGGCATACGTGTATGTACTTGTAACTCTTGTCTGTTCCTCCCCTGATGATGATCATTATGGTGATAATAATCTTCATCGTCCGTATTTCTGCTGATCAATGACTTCGAAAAAAGAGCTGCGAGCACAGAAAACACTATTTTGGTAAAAAGATCCAGACAACCGTTTGCACACAATCCAAAACCCGTCGCACACCCACACACGTCTATTTGGACAAACTCGGAATAATTTTCGAAGATTGGTGACCTTGCCCTGAAATAAAAAGAGGAAATTAAATTTCCAGACCGAGCCTATGTCCCGCCCAGACTCCGTGCTGTGGGGGCCTGGAGGCTGGTATAGGATTGCAGATATACAATTTTTTTTACCGCAGCATTAATCCTGTCGTGCACGTTGTAGGATCAAAGGAAACTACATATGATGTTCATTTGTGGTCCGTCAGTTCATTAGTCACTCAATTCATATTACATTCTCTGTCACCGAGTGGCTCTTAAGTGAAATGATTTGCTGATATTCATAATGCGTTCTCATAATACGTGCATCCTCATGCAATCTTGAATATGTCTGTAAGTCTCCAGTTTGACTCTGCAATATAAATCGTAGAAACAGGATGCAAGCACCGTTTCGGCTGGCCCGCCAGATATTGATATTTGAGGCAGATAGAAAAACAAACTGCAAAAGCATATTTATTTTTTAGTTCGAACCGACACACACTCACATCAACATCCACATCAGCACCAACATCAACACACACACACACACGCACACACGCACACACACACACACACACACACACACACACCACACACACACACACACACACACACACACACGCGCACACACACACACACACACACACACACACACACCACACACACACACACACACACACACACACACACACACACACACACACACACTTAAAAAGGAAGCAGACAGCGAGGGCAGGGCCAGCACGCAGCGTCTGTTGGCTGTTAACCTCTGGCAGCCACACTTGGGCTTAAGGTACCGTATCTTGCCGTAGGAGGGAGGTGAGGAGGGGGTTCGAGGTGAGGTTTACGACTTATCTTAGGGGATAACAAAACTCGTCTCGCTATCGTTATCTAAGACGTGAAATCACCCGTAGAAGGCACAGTTTGGAGACCTTCCTTAACGCGCCGGCACCAAAGCGTCAAGTTTCATTGCGCTCATCACCCACACACCAACCACCTACCACAGTATTCACTTGTCGGAGAAAAAAAGAGGGACTCGTAAACCAAAGATCGAATGAAATATTTGCTGATTAAAGAAAGTTTTATATGATTATAACACAACCTCCGACCCGGTCAGCGCAAGTTTAGGTCCTCAACGTAACAAGCTGCTCATAAAACCCAGTGCGCTGACAAGTTAGATAATAAACATTAAGTAGATGATGTTAATGATACTTGTAATACACCACTACTGCCTATTCAAGCTTTCAGCAGGTCAGCAGGCATTGCTGACGTGGACATGATGCAGCACATCTGTCTACCTTGCTGCTGCACAACGCTGACAAGTTAGGAATCTCGAAAGTGTAGCACAGCTTTACATTAGTCATATAATTGCACAATCTTTACAAAGAATTTGAGCAATGTAGCAAAATAAAGAATGTCAGTTATCGCAGGAACCCAGAACACTAACATCAGTAGACCAACCTATCTTATCCTTTATGAAGTTTGCATTTATTTGTAATGATAAATTAACTTAGTACTGTTTGCAATAGGCGGAAGAAAAAGCAAAGTGAGCCGAATTAAAATGGCATTTCTATTAGATAAAAAAATGTAAAGTAATCGATTTTACAGATCCATAGCGAGTAAAAACTAAGTGTACAGGAAGGAAAATGGAGGGAGAAACACGATAGAGAGAGGAGAGAGAGAAGAGAGAGAGAGAGAGAGAGAGAGAGAGAGAGAGGAGAGAGAGAGAGGAGAGGAAGAGAGAGAGAGAGAGAGATGAGAGAGAGAGATGAGAGAGAGAGAGGAGAGAGAGGAGAGAGAGAGAGAGAAGAGAGAGATAGAAGAGAGAGAGAGATGAAGAGAGAAAAAAAGAGAGAGAGAGAGAGAGAGAGAGAGAGAGAGAGAGAGAGAGAGAGAGAGGAAGGTAGAGAGAGAGAGAGAGAGAGAGAGGAGAGAGAGAGAGAGAGAGAGAGAGAGGAGAGAGGAGAGAGAGAGAGAGAGAGAGTAGAGTGAGAGAAAAAAAAAAAGTTTTGTAAATGAAGAAAGTGGTAGGATCCTTATAGTGTATGATGATAAGGACATCATATAGATACATAAAAAATATAATAGCATAACGGTAGTGATACTCAAAACAACAGAAAATAACGTGATTGTTCCTGTTTTTGTAGTATTTCAGAGTGACATCCCATCTTCATACTGGATACAGACACATCATAGTACGTGGAGAAAGATCTTACCTCCAAGAATGATTCGGACGGGAGAAAGAATAAACAAAAAACAGCGGGAGGGTGCAAGCTAGCACTGAAAAAGGCTGGGGACAAACTACAACATTGTTTTCCTCGTTTTCCTCCTCGTTTGTTTGTCTTTTCTTATCGGAGCAAGTTGAAGTAAAGAAGTAAAGTCTTTCTCCGCACTTGCTTTATGATTATGGTCTTGACAGTGTGAAAACAGAATGCTATCCCGAAGTGTTACAGGGGTAAGGATGGAATATACGTCGTCCTTCAATTGGTGTATCCATAGCCTTACAGCATAAATATCCATCTTGATGTCGATTACCAACACCTGGTATACG